>QNTS01002651.1:52389-104919 GCA_003317085.1 Hucho hucho
CCCCAAAAACAATCAGGAAATATATATATATATATATTGCCTTGAATGCATTTCATTTAACCGGTTTGCCTTCTTAAAAGTTAATTTGTGGAATTGCCACAGTTGGTAGCACAGAATCGTCTGAATGTCATTGTATGCTTTAGCATTGAGATTTCCCTTCACTGGAACAAAGGGTCCTAGCCCGAACCATGAAAAACAACCCCAGACCAGGATTCCTCCTCCACCTATTCACTGAGCACTTCTGTAAGGCCATTCTACTGCTAATGTTTGTCTATGGCGATGTGTGTGGCTGAAATAGCTGAACCACTCATTTGAAGGGGTGTCCACATACTTTTGTGTGTGTGTGTACTTTACTCAAATAAAAAAAGTTGGATTGAAACCTGCTTAGTGACACCTTTGCTGTAACCTTCCTGTTTGACTACATGAACATCCTCAGGCATTATTTTTTTTACCTGCTGATCTCTTGTAATTCTGAATGATCCTTTGTTGGTGAGATGTGACCTACAGCAGGTTTGACTTTCTTTGCACCACTAAAGCATTATGGATTTGATTTAAATGCAAGAAAGCTCAATTACGCTCGGCGGACTCTTATTAGATCTTGGATGTCTCTGCGATAATGACCGTAGACCAGGCAACTCTGACAGTCTTTACTTTCTCCTCTGTCAGCCTGTTGTTTGACAGTTTAATGGGTAGTGGAAATAAGTGGCGTGAACAATCTTTGTTAAACACACACACACAGTTGATAGCTCATGTCTCGCTAATCCTTCTATCTTCACAACCAGGTTTCTTGCAATCTTTGTTGACCCTTTTTTTTTTCTTATTTCATGGGCTTTTAATAGGCAATTAGACACTTTACTTTATACTACAGTCATGATGTACCATGCTCCAGGAAACAAGTGGCCCAACTTAACCCTCAGCTAAAGCTCATCGTTATCTAGTCTCTACCTAGTCTCTTCCCACAGCCGTGCCACGAGTCTGGCAAGCGAGACAGGACTAATCGTCATTACTCTGTTTCTACTGTCAGGTGGGCAAAGAGTTTGGCTTCCCCTCCAACGGCTTCACCGTCTTCCTGAACCGTAACAAGACTGACGAGGTCCAGTCCCAGAATAAGACCCTCAGCCTGCTGAAGATCAAGTGAGTTAGGAGCACCAGTGAGTTAGGAGCACCAGTGAGTTAGGAGCACCAGTGAGTTAGGAGCACCAGTGAGTTGTTGCTATGAGACCTATTACACACATGGATCGCTAGTTGTTGGACTGCTCCATTTAACTAGCTACACATGTTGTCATCAATATTGTCACTTCAGAGTTTTACCTTGGGTTATCATTGTCAAATCAAAGTTTATTTGTCACGTGCGCCAAACACAACAGGTGTAGACCTTACAGTGAAATGCTTACTTACAGGCTCTAACCAACAGTGCAAAAAAAGGTATTTGGTGAACTATAGGTAAGTAAATAAAAAAACAACAGTGAAAATAACAGTAGCGAGGCTATAACAGTAGCATTGTGTGTGTGCTTTTAATGTGCCTAATTCTTACCTCCCTCTAGACATGGAGACATGCTTTACCTGTACCCCTCGGGCTCCCCGGGACCGGCAGGAGAGACCATGGACGTGGCCACGCCTCACTCGTCATCACTACCCTCTACCTCCCATTCGTCCTCTTCTTCATCGTCCGTGATGTCACGCTCCCACTCGGCGCCCCACATCTCCGAGGACGAGATCGACCAGTACCTGGCCAAGCAGGAGGGAAAGATCTACAGGAACAAAGATCCACAGCTGTAAGAGCTTTTTATACTTCCTGTATGTTGTATTTAAGCAAAGATCTAGAGGAACAGTGATCCACAGCTGTAAGATTTATATACAATACCAGTCAAAAGTTTGGACACCTACTCATTCCATTTATTTATTTATTTTTTTATATATTTTCTACATTGTAGAATAATAGTGAAGACATCACAGCTATGGAATAACACATATGGAATCATGTAGTAACAAAAAGTGTTAAACAAATCAAAATATATTTGAGATTCTTCAAAGTAGCCACCCTTTGACAACTTTGCAAACTCTTGGTATTCTCTCAACCAGCTTCATGAGGTAGTCACCTGGAATGCATTTCAATTAACAGGTGTCTTTTCTTAATGTGTTTAATGTGCTCTACCGCATTCTGGGGTTGGGTGGTATCCAGATTTTCATACTGTCATACCGTTTCTGTACTCTACCGGCGTATAATGTATTACCGGAAGTGCACAAAAGAGGCGCTAATTGACCCACCAAACTATTTTAAGTGACAGGGATCTTAATCCAGGATAGGGGTCTCTGCTGTAACCAAGAAGCTTGATCTTGACATCTAGCCACTTATCATGAGCTGGATATCATTTAGGTATACTTTACTTATAGTTATAAGCAGTGGCCGTCGGTGTTTCAAAATGCCCCGGTATAAGCGGTATTTCGCCCAAGCCTACCGCAGTCATATAGTAGCCTTAGGCATCTGGAATCTGCTTCTGGCAGGTGACATTTTTTGTCCCGAAGACGCCTGTTAATTCACATTAACTCTAGTGTTACTTTCATGTGTATTGTTTTTTCCACGACAATTGCGGTTTAGGGACTCAAAACAAAAACAAAAAAAGATACCTAGCCATGTGATCACAGTTCTTCTCCTTACATTTCTCTCTTTCCCTCCGTCATGTGTTTCTCACTCATCTTCAATCCGATGCTCCTTCTACACACACCCAAGCTCCGCCCCCAAGCTCCCATTATGCGTACAGAAATGACTGCCTATGTAACTGATGGGACACACTAACAAAATCTGTAGAAGAGCTACATTCCTTGCCAAATAAAGACCGCTTGATCACAAATTCAAAATTGACTGGTTGGTTAAAGTAGGGAAGTTGCGTATTCATTAGCCTAGGGGCCTACTTTGGTTTCATGTTTTAACAAAAGCCTGCCCATCTATTTTTAAACTCACTAATCAAACAGGGAAAAAGAAAACTCACCAAGTGCGGGTTTTTAGGCCTACTTGTTAAAAAGGGAAGTATTTGAGCGTTCTAATGCTGTTAACCTGTTACGGATCCAATCCCGTGAACGGGATTGATTTTGACAACATCTGGTGAAATGCAGAGCGCCAAATTCAAATGACAAAATTACTCATTTCAAACATTCATGAAAATACAAATGCTGCACACCCTTCAAAAGCTTAGACTCTTGTTTATCTAACAGCATTGTCAGATTTCAAAAAGGCTTTACGGCGAAAGCAGAACATTTGATTGTCTGAGGACGATATCCCAAAAATAGTCAAAAAATAGTCAAACAGCATTTGTAATCAATACTCAGATACCCTAAAATTAATATAAACTATAATATTTCAGATGGAATATAACCTGCTGAATAGAAGAGAAAAGGAACTGAGCGCGCATTCCCTGTTACGCGCAAAATCCAAAACAGTACACTTGACGTGAACTCAGAAACAAGTGGTCTTACTCCCTTGATTTTCATGATTGAAGCTTCAAACGTTTTTCTAAAGACTGTTGACATCTAGTGGAAGCCATAGGAACTGCAATCTGGGGGTTAAACTATGAGGCTTTGAATAGCTGGCCTATTGAAAACAGTGTGACATGACTGATTCAGACATCCCGGATGGATTTTGCTCGGGTTTTTGCCTGCCATATCAGTTCTGTTATACTCAGACATTATTTTAACACTATCCAAAGCTACTAATTATATGCATATCCTAGCTTCTGGGCCTGAGTAACAGGCAGTTTACTTCGGGCACGTTTTTCATCCGAACTTCAAAATACTGCCCCCTAGCCCTAAGAAGTTAACTGTAGGCACAGATAGAACAATGAGACAGATATTTCACTGGATGTATAAATGTGAAGCATCCGACTGGCGTTTCCACTCACTACCAAATATGGTAGTGTGGGAGAAGATGTCAATATAGATCTCACCAGTCTCAACTTCAACAGTGAAGAGGCGACTCCTGGATGCTGGCCTTCTAGGCAGAGTTGCTCTGTCCAGTGTCTGTTCTTTTGCCCATCTTAATCTTTTCTTTTTATTGGCCAGTCTGAGATATGGCTTTTTCTTTGCAACTTGGCCAGCATCCCGGAGTCGCCTCTCACTGTTGACGTTGAGACTGGTGTTTTGCCGGTACTATTTAATGAAGCTGCCAGTTGAGGACTTGTCAGGCATCTGTTTCTCAAACTAGACACTTTAATGTACTTGTCCTCTTGCTCAGTTGTGCACCGGGGCCTCCCACTCTTTCTTTTCTGGTTAGAGCCAGTTTGAGCTGTTCTGTGAAGGGAGTAGTACACAGCTTTGTACGAGATCTTCAGTTTCTTGGCAATTGTTTGCATGAATAGCCTTCATTTCTCAGAACAAGAATAGACTGACGAGTTCAGAAGAAAGGTCTTTGTTTCTGGCTATTTTGAGCCTGTAATCGAACCCACAAATGCTGATGCTGCAGATACTCTTTATATCTGTGGCCAGAAATGTGAAAGATGCATCAATTAATCAATCAAATGTATTTATAAAGCCCTTTTTACACCAGCAGTTGTTATGAAGTGCTTATACAGAAACCCAGTCTAAAATGCAATGCAGATATAGAAGCACGGTGGCTGTGCTGTAACGCCAGCAAGGCCACGGTGGCTGTGCTGTAACGCCAGCAAGGCCACGGTGGCTGTGCTGTAACGCCAGCAAGGCCACGGTGGCTGTGCTGTAACGCCAGCAAGGCCACGGTGGCTGTGCTGTAACGCCAGCAAGGCCACGGTGGCCTCCTAGTAAAGTTACAGCGTTGGTTTTCCCTTTACGATGATAATGAGGATCGGCAGCTGTTAGTGATAGTTTTGTTGTAACTGCACTGGGATTTGAATTTTGTGGAGATGTATTTTTTTTCTTAATGTTAAGGAATTAATTTAGTTTAAAAGTTCACACCCCTAACAGGAGCATCGATCCACAGCTGTAAGATATTTATATACATTAAGGCATTCAATTGTATCAGTGTATTAATTCAGTTCTTGTTTCAGGTGTCGACATGGATCGATGGGAAAGTGCGTGCACTGTGTGCCACTAGAGGTAAGTGCTCTTTCCACCTTAATTCGTCCAACAATTTACTGTTTGCTTTAAAATTGTGTTTTACCTGTCAACTTTGCTGTGAATTTGAATTGTTTGCCGTCTGCCAGCCTTTTGACGAAGAGTACCTGAGCCATCTAGAGCCACCTGTCAAACACATGTCATTCCACGCCTACATCCGCAAGCTGACAGGAGGTGCTGACAAGTGAGTGGCACCAGACGTTCTGGTTCCAGATCTGTATGTATTGTCTTGGCAACATGTTTGTCATGACAACATCAATAGAATATACACTCTGTATAGTCTTCTCTAGCAGGAGGATTGGCCACATTCACAAGCTCTTTGTCTTTATTCAAATCTTATTTTCCTCAACAGAGGGAAGTTTGTGGCCCTGGAGAACATCAGCTGTAAGATCAAGTCAGGCTGCGAGGGCCACCCTCCCTGGCCAGAGGGGATCTGCACCAAGTGCCAGCCCAGCGCCATCACCCTCAATAGACAAGTAAACCCTATAACTCTCTCCTCTTTACTGCCAAGGGTCCATCTCAATACTCCTCTTTACTGCCAAGGGTCCGTCTCAATACGCCTCTTTACTGCCAAGGGTCCATCGCAATTCGCCTCTTTACTGCCAAGGGTCCATCTCGGGAAGTCTAAATCAGGGTTTCCCAAACCCGGTCCTGGGGCCCTCCCCTGGACGCAAGGTTTATTTAAAAAAAAAAATAGATTTTTTTTTTTTAAAATGCACTAGCACTACACAAAATAACCACCTCATCATCAAGTTTTGATTATTTGAATCCTGTGTGTAGTGCTAGGGCAAAAACCAAAACGTGCACCCAGAGGGGGGGGGGGGGGGGGGCAGGCAGGACCGAGTTTGGCTAACCCTTTTCTAGAGTAGCTTTTTGTTTCCTTGGCTTCATTTAGTCATTGGTTCTCACAGGATGGGTGATAACAAGGCAATATTTTGGGTGGGTGCTTACAAGGCTATTTGTTTTCAGTTTTTCACCTGTCCAGTTCTGTCACATCAGTTCAGATTAGAAAAGGACACGAGGAGAGGAATCCACTGTAACCTATTGAAATGCACCTCAAGAGCTTTCTCAACCTCTACTCATTCCTAGGGGAGATGTAGATTTTAATAACCTGCCTCATCCCTGCCAACAGAAATACAGACATATAGACAACATCATGTTTGAGAACCACACCATCGCAGACCGTTTCTTGGACTTCTGGAGGAAGACGGGCAGCCAGAGGATGGGCTACCTGTACGGCAGGTACACGGAGCACAAAGACATCCCTCTGGCCATCAGAGCTGAGGTCGCTGCCATCTACGAACCCCCGCAAGTGAGTGTTCTGCTCTCTGGAGTCAGTCCAATGGTTTGTTAGTGAGTTGTAGATGTAATAAAATGTGTTAGCCACAGGATGGCAGTAGGTTCACTTTCAATGGGCAATGGGTATTGACAATGTGCTGCTGTTGCAGGAGCAGTATTTTTTATCACAGACTTAAGTAATCAGATCATTGTATCTACACTGAACAAAAATGCATCATGTAAAGTGTTGGTCCCATGTTTCATGAGCTGAAATAAAAGATTCCAGAAATGTTCCATACGCACAAAAAACTTCATTGTCTCAAATGTTCTGCACAAATGTGTTTACATCCCTGTCAGTGAGCATTTCTCTTTTGCCAAGATAATCCATCCACATGACAGGTGTGGCATATCAAGAAGCTGATTAAACGACATGATCATTACACAGGTGCACCTTGTGCGGGGTACAATAAAAGGTCACAAAAATGTGCAGTTTTGTCACACAACACAATACCACAGATGAAGTTTTGAGGAAGTGTGCAATTGGCATGATGACTACAGGAATGTCCACCGGAGCTGTTGCCAGAGAATTCCCCTGCAACATTGTTTTAGAAAAAAATGGCAGTTCGTCCAACCGGCCTCACAACCGCTGACCACGTGTATGGCGTTGTGTGGGCGAGCGGTCAAAGTTGTGAACAGTGCCCCATGGCGGTGGGGTTATGGCAGAGTTGCAAAGAAAAAGACAGACCTCAGACTGGCCAATAAAAAAATATTAAGTTGGGAAAAACAACAGACACTGGACAGAGGTACTCTGCCTAGAAGGCCAGCATCCCGGAGTCACCTCTTCACTGTTGACGTTGAGACTGGTGTTTTGCGGGTACTATTTAATGAAGCTGCCAGTTGAGGACTTGTGAGGCGTCTGTTTCTCAAACTAGACACTAATGTACTTGTCCTCTTGCTCAATTGTGCACCGGGGCCTCTCACTCTTTCTATTCTGGTTAGAGCCAATTTGCGCTGTTCTGTGAAGGGAGTAGTACACCGCATTGTACGAAATCTTCAGTTTCTTGGCAATTTCTCGCAAGGAATAGCCTTTGTTTCTCAGAACAATAATAGACTGACAAGTTTCAGAAGAAAGGTCTTTGTTTCTGGCCATTTTGAGCCTGTAATCGAACCCACAAATGCTGATGCTCCAGATACTCAACTAGTCTAAAGAAGGCCAGTTTTATTGCTTCTTTAATCAGAACGATAGTTTTCAGCTGTGCTAACATAATTGCAAAAGGGTTTTCTAATGATCAATTAACCTTTTAAAATGATAAACTTGGATTAGCTAACACAACGTGCCATTGGAACACAGGAGTGATGGTTGCTGATAATGGGCCTCTGTACACCTATGTAGATATTCCATAACAAAATCCAGTTTACATCTACAATAGTCATTTACAACATTAACAATGTCTACACTGTATTTCTGATCAATTTGATGTTATTTTAAATTGACTTTTTTTTTTTTTTTTTTTAAACAAGGACATTTCTAATTGACCCCACACTTTTGAACGTGTGTGTGTGAGATAAATATATATATTTTCTTAGGCTATTGGAAACAACTGTAAGGTTGTGTACTTTTTTAGAAATGTTTATCCTAGATGTGTTTTATTTAGTTTGTTGAATTTGAACTCTTGTGAATTCCTCTGTCCATCAGATTGCCACCCAGAACAGTCTTGAGCTGGTAGAGGACCCAAAAGCTGCAGCCGTGGAGGAGATCGCAGCCAAGCTGGGCCTGCGCAAGGTTAGACGATACCACTAGCTAAAACTATGGACTTTTCCCATATCCTGTCCCTGATCCAGATTTTGAACCTGCCTAGTTCCCTCCATATCTCTAAACTATTGTGCTCTTCAAAATGCGTCCAGCTGACTTGGTGCCACATTTTGTATTTTGATGTCACAACTAATCACAGCATTGGAGGGGTTGTATCCTTTTCCATGTACAACCCTTCATCTGGGTCGTAGCCCCTTCACTCACGGGGAACAGGTATAGAAGAACATCTGGGTCGTTCCCCCTCATCGAGGAACAGGTATAGGGTCGTACCCCCGTCACTCAGGGGGAACAGGTGTAGGGTCGTACCCCTGTCACTCAGGGAGAACAGGTGTAGGAGAACAGCTATCTCAAGTCCATCAGACTGCTAAACAGCAATCACCAACTCCGAGAGGCTGCTACCTACATGGAGACCCAATCACTGGCCACTTTAACAAATGGATCACTAGTCAATTTAAACAGTGCCACTTAAAAAAATGCTACTTTAATAATGTGTACATATCTTACATTACTCATATCATATGTATTTACTGTATTTTATACCATCTATTGCACCTTGCCTATGCCGCTCGGCCATCGCTCATCCATATATTTATATGTACAGTTGAAGTCAGAAGTTTACATGCACCTTAGCCAAATACATTTAAACTCAGTTTTTCACAATTCCTGATATTTAATGATAGTAAGAATTCCCTGTCTAAGGTCAGTTAGGATCACCACCTTATTTTAAGAATGTGAAATGTCAGAATAATAGTAGAGTGATTTTTATTTCAGCTTTTATTTCATTCATCACATTCCCATTGGGTCAGGAGTTTACATACACTCAATTAGTATTTGGTAGCATTGCCTTTAAATTTGTTTGGGTCAAACGTTTCGGGTAGACTTCCACAAGCTTCCCACAATAAGTTGGGTGAATTTTGGCCCATTCCTCCTGACAGAGCTGGTGTAACTGAGTCAGGTTTGTAGGCCTCCTTGCTCGCACACGCTTTTTCAGTTCTGCCCACAAATGTTCTATAGGATTGAGGTCAGGGCTTTGTGATGGCCACTCCCATACCTTGACTTTGTTGTCCTGAAGTCATTTTGCCACAACTTTGGAAGTATGCTTGGGGTCATTGTCCATTTGGAAGACCCAATTGTGACCAAGCTTTAACTTCCTGACTGATGTCTTGATGTTTTTTCAATATATCCACATAATTTTCCTTCCTCATGATGCCATCTATTTTTGATGTGCACCAGTCTCTCCTGCAGCAAAGCACCCCTACAACATGATGCTGCCACCCCGTGCTTCAAGGTTGGGATGGTGTTTTTCGGCTTGCAAGCCTCCCCCTTTTTCCTCCAAACATAATGATTGTCATTATGGCCAAACAGTTCTTTTTTTGTTTCATCAGACCAGAGGACATTTCTCCAAAAAGTATGATCTTTGTCCCCATGTGCAGTTGCAAACTGTAGTCTTGGCTTTTTTATGCGGTTTTGGAGCAGTGGCTTCTTCCTTGCTGAGCGGCCTTTCAGGATATGTCGATATAGGACTCGTTTAACTGTGGATATAGATACTTTTGTACCTGTTTCCTCCAGCATCTTCATAAGGTTCTGGCATTGATTTTCACTTTTCCCACCACAGTACGTTCATCTCTAGGAGACAGAACGCGATTCCTTCCTGAGCAGTATGACGGCTGCGTGGTCCCTTGTTGTTTATACTTGCGTACTATTGTTTGTACAGATGAATGTGGTACCTTCAGGCGTTTGGAAATTGCTCCCAAGAATGGACCAGACTTGAGGTCTACAACTTTTTTTTTCTGAGGTCTTGACCGATTTTCTTTTGATTTTCCCATGATGTCAAGCAAAGATGCACGGAGTTTGAAGGTAGGCCTTGAAATACATCCACAGTTACACCTCCAATTGACTCAAATTATGTCAATTAGCCTATCAGAAGCTTCTAAAGCCATGACATCATTTTCTGGAATTTTCCAAGCTGTTTAAAGGCACAGTCAACTTAGTGTATGTAAACTTCTGACCCACTGGAATTGTGATGCAGTGAATTATAAGTGAAATTATCTGTCTGTCAACAATTGTTGGAAAAAGTACTTGTGTCATGCACAAAGTAGATGTCCTAACCGACTTGCCAAAACTATAGTTTGTTTACAAGAAAATTGTGGAGTGGTTGAAAAATTAGTTTTAATGACTCCAACCTAAGTGTATGTAAACTTCCGACTTAAACTGTACATATTCTCATTCACCCCCTTTTTTTTTGTTGATTTGTGTGTATTAGGATGTTGTTGGGAAATTGTTACATATTACTGCGCTGTCTGAACCAGAAGCACAAGCATTTCGCTACACTCGCGTTAACATCTGCTAACCATGTCTATGTGACAAATAAAATTTGATTTGAGGAGAACATCTGGGGTCAAGCCCAGGATGCTGTAGACAGAACAGCTACTGTCCAGTCTGACTGGCCCATCATTATATACCACTGGGGCCATGAGGCACTGATCAATATGGGGCATTCCCTAGATTCCTCAGTCTTTACATGTTAGTGGCTTTAAACAGCTTCCATATGCCCCCAGGCCATAGTGTATGTAATGTGTAGAAAGTTTACGCGACCATCATGGATTTTAAGAAAGGAACCCAATCGGTGTTCCTGCTGTTGTCCATACAGTGCATTCGGAATGTATTCAGACCTTTTCCCTTTTTCCACATTTTATGTTACAGCCGTATTCTAAAAGGGATAAAAAATAATTCCCTCATCATTCTACACCTAATACCCCATAATGGCAAAGCGAGAAAAAAAAAACGGGTTTCTAGAAATGTTTGCTAATTTATTAAAAATGAAAAACAGTAATACCTTATTTACATAAGTATTCAGACTCTTTGCTATGAGACTCGAAATTGAGCTCCGGTGCATCCTGTTTCCATTGATCATCCTTGATGTTTCTACAACATGATTGGAGTCCACCTGTGGTAAATTCAATTGATTGGACATGATTTGGAAAGGTGTCCCACAGTTGACAGTGCATGTCAGAGCAAAAACCAAGCCATGAGGTTGAAGGAATTGTCCATAGACCCCCGAGACAGGATTGTGTCGAGGCACAGATCTGGGGAAGCATACCAAAACATTTCTATTTTTTTTATCAATTTTAGAATAAGGCTGTAACAAAATGTGGAAAAAGTCAAGGGGTCTGAATACTTCCCGAATGCACTGTATGTTACTATAGCTGTCCACACCAGAGAATTATGTTATGAATTTAGGTTACTTTGACAAAAGTATCCCTATATTCTTAGTCCAACAATGTGGAGTTTGGTGAGCTTCACTTTGCTGACCATTGTTTTCCTTTGTGGCCTCTACTGTAGGTGGGGTGGATCTTCACTGACCTGCTCTCTGAGGACACCAGGATAGGCACGGTCAAATACACCAGGAACAAGGACTCGTACTTCCTTAGTGCGGAGGAGTGCATCACGGCTGGACACTTCCAGAACCAACATTGTAACCCCTGCAGACTCTCACCCGACGGACACTTTGGATCCAAGTTTATCACTGTGGTGGCCACAGGTACAGACCTAACAAGGCCACCTAATAACAAATTCTTATTTTACAATGAATGCCTACCCTAGCCAAACCCTAACGACGCTGGGCCAATTGTGCGCCGCCCTATGGGACTCGAACCAGGGTTGTAGTGACGCCTCTAGCACTGAGATGCAGTGCCTTAGAACGCTGCGCCACTCGGGAGCCCGAGTGTTTGCACCGACCGACTCAAACCTCTAGCCTGCATTCTCCTGAAGGCTCACTTCAAGTTTGGGATGTGAACTTGCGTGTGAATGAAATGTTGTCCCATGTACTAATGAGATGTGGAAATTTCAGCACAGCCTTGGCTTTGATTCTATGAATATAATGTGGCTATCCTGTGCCTGCACTATTGTATAACGGTGCAATCATGCTTACATGATGACTTCCTGATCTTGTGCTATTCAAGATGTTCAGTGAGGGTGACTGTGTGCCTCACTTCCTCTCCCTGCAGGTGGTCCTGATAACCAGGTGCACTTTGAGGGTTACCAGGTGTCCAACCAGTGCATGGCCCTGGTCAGAGATGAGTGTCTACTGCCCTGCCGAGACGCCCCTGAGCTGGGCTACGCTAAAGAGTCCAGTACGGAGCAGTACGTACCGGACGTCTTCTACAAGGTACAGTTACTTTGTAGAGTTACTTGGTAACACGGGAGCTGGGGAAGTCTGCAGCACTCGTACAGCATTCTGAGACACACTAACAAGGAGACAGTCACTAAAATCTCTCACTACTCAAGTCATTTTTACTGCTCCTAATGTTTCTTTTTAGGCTAAAATGGCAGCAACAAATGTTTTATTTTTAAAATGTCATCCTGTAGATTGAGTTAGCCTAAAGGGAACTCTGTGTGAATAAATGGTGCTAGCTTGCTACAATGCAGCAGTCTGTGCATGTGACAAGACATATTTCCAAGAATGTGAGAATGACAGATTGAATGCAACTCAAAGTTCTTCATCTCTCTGTCTAGGGCAGGGGTGGGCAACTCCAGTCCTCGAGGGTCTGATTGGTGTCACACTTTTTCCCCATCCCTAGCAAATACAGCTGATTTTATCAAATTGCATTCTAAACTGAAGATAATAATGATTAGGTGATTATTGGAGTCAGGTGTGTTAGCTGGAGCTAGGGAAAAACTGTGACACCAATCAGGCCCTTGAGGACTGGAATTGCCCACCCCTGACCTAGGGGATAAGCACCTCCCTCATCCTCTCTCTGCCTAGGGGATAAGCACCTCCCTCATCCTCTCTCTGCCTAGGGCATAAGAACCTCTCATCCTGTATGTGAATCCATGATAACAATGACGGCGAAGTCGGATTATCTGGAGGGACAATGAAGCCGGAACAACATGGTTATGGATGGAATTGCAGGATCTCAACATAAGACCTGGATGAAGTCTGAGGACAAAGTGAGGGAAATGATCTCTGAGAAATTGAAGATGGATCACAGGAAGAGTTGAGGTGGAGCGTGCCCAGAGGACTGAAAAAACCCACCACCGGCCCAGGTGAATAGGCCCAGGCCAATAGTGGTCAAGTTCCTGAGGTTCAAGGACAAGGTAGCTGTTCTGGAAAGAGCCAAGAACTTGAGAGGAAAGTACATCTTCCTCAACAAGGACTATCCTGAAAATGTGCGCAGGAAGAGAAAATAACTTATCTCGGCCATGAAAGATGCCAGAGCGCGTGGGGACATTGCTTACATCCGCTATGTCAGGCTCATTGTCCACCCTTGGCCTTGAGGCCGATGCGTAAAGATTAATAAAGAGCAGTGATACTAGCCAGAGCAGTGATACTAGCCAGAGCAGTGTGCAGGTTTCTTATTTATTTTTTCACCCTCCCTCCCAAAAGCCTGGAAGGGATGAGAGCTAAACCTATGGGCTTGTAGCCTCAACCGGGCAGCACACACACACCAACTGATTTAATGGACTGCTATTATGTTTGGGCTGAAAATAGCCCATATTAATATGTAGCTTTAGAAATAAGGTTCATGAAATCAGTAACTTGGTAACATCAGATAACAACATTAATATATTAACCATGTCTGAGACTTAATTAGATCATTCCTTTTGATACAGCATTAACAATACCAGGATATAACATATTTTAAAATAGACAGGAATGCTTATGGGGGAGGTGTTGCTATATATATATATATATATATCCTAAACTAAAATATAAACGCAACATTTCAATGATTACAGTTCATATAAGAAAATCGGTTAATTGAAAAAAATGAATTAGACCCTAATCGATGGATTTCACATGACTGAGCAGGGGAGCAGCCATGGGTGGGCCTGGGAGGGGATAGGCCCACCCACTGGGGCGCCAGGCCCAGCCGATCAGAATGAGCTTTAACCCACAGAAGAGCTTTATTACAGACATAAATACTTCTCAATTCCATCAGCTGCTGGGTGGCTGGTCTCAGACAATCCCGCAGGTGAAGAAGCCGGATGTGGAGGTCCTGGGCTGGCGTGGTTATACGTGGTCTGCAGTTGTGAGGCTGGTTGGACGTGCTGACAAATTCTCTAAAACGACGGAGGCAGCTTATGGTAGAGAAACTAGTTAAATTCTCTGACAACAGTTCTGGTAGACCTTCCTGCAGTCAGCATGCCAATTGCACGCTCCCTCAACTTGAGACATCTGTGGCATTGTGTCGTGTGAGAAAACTGCAAATTTTAGTGGCCTTTTATTGTCCCCATGACAAAGTGCACCTGTGTAATGATCATGCTGTTTAATCAGCTTCTTGATATGCCACACCTGTCAGGTGGATGGATTATCCTGGCAAAGGTGAAATGCTCACTGACAGGGATGTAACCAAATTTGTGCAAATAATCTTTTTGTGCGTATGGGACATTTCTTGGTCCCTTTTTATTTCAGCTCATATAAACATGTTTATATTTTTGTTCAGTATATATTCAGAGCCAAATCCCTGTAATGCTTAGAGAAGATCTGGCACATCTAAAGCCTTTAATTTTGGGGTGTTGCTATTTTTTATTTTTCATTATATATAGATATAGAATTTGTTCTTAACTGACTTGCCTAGTAAAATAAAGGTAAAAATATATATATATATATATATATATTTAACCTTTATTTAACTAGGCAAGTCAGTTAAGAACAAATTCTTATTTTCAATGACTGCCTAGGAACAGTGGGTTAACTGCCCGTTCAGGGGCAGAACGACAGATTTGTACCTTGTCAGCTCAGGGAATTGAACTTGCAACCTTTCGGTTACTGATATTAAGAAGGTTGTGGGAGCTGTACTGTTAGATTTAAGTGCCGCCTTCGATATTATTGACCATAACCTGTTTAAAACATATGTTTTATGTCTTTTCAACCAATGGCATATTTTGGCTTCAGATCTATCGATCGAATATAACTTTAATTTAATGGAAGCTTCTCTAATGTGAAACATGTATGGTGTACCACGACAGCTCTCTTGGCCCTCTTCTCTTTACTGTTTTTATCAATGACCTGCCAGTAGTATTAAAGAAAGCCTGTGTGTCCGTGTATGCTGATGATTCAACCATATACGTGTCAGCAACCACAGCTAATGAAGTCAATGAAACCCTTAACAAAGAGTTGCAGTCTGTTTTGGAATGGGTGTCCAGTAATAAACTGGTGCTGAACATCTCTAAAACTAAAGAGCATTGTATTTGGTACAAATCATTCCTGACGCTCTAGACCTCAGCTGAATCTGGTAATTAATAGTGTGGCTGTTGAACAAGTTGAGGAGACTAAATTACTTGGCGTTACCTTCGATTGTAAACTGTCATGGTCAAAACATATACAGTACCAGTCAAAAGTTTGGACACACCTACTCATTCAAGGGTTTTTATTTTGACTATTTTTTACATTTGTAGAATAATAGTGAAGACATCAAAACTATGAAATAACACATATGGAATCATATAGTAACCAAAAAAGGGGTTAACCAATCAAAATATATTTGAGGTTCTTCAGAGTAAGCCACCCACCCTTTGCCTTGACAGCTTTGCACACTCTTGGCATTCTCTCAACCATCATGCTTTTCCAAAAGTCTTGAAGGAGTTCCCCATGCTGAGCACTTGTTGGCTGCTTTTCCTTCACTCTGCGGTCCAACTCATCCCAAACCATCTCAATTCAGTTGAGGTTGAGTGATTGTGGAGGCCAGGTCATCTGATGCAGCACTCCGTCACTCTCTTTGGTCAAATAGCCCTTACACAGCCTGGAGGTGTGTTTTGGGTCATTGTCCTGTTGAAAAACATATGATAGTCCCACTACGCGCAAACCAGATGGGATGGTGTATTGCTGCAGAATGCTGTGGTAGACATGCTGGTTAAGTGTGCCTTGAATTCTAAATAAATCACAGACCGTGTCACCAGCAAAGCACCATCACACCTCCTCCATGCTTCATGGTGGGAACCACAGATCGTCCGTTCACCTACTCTGCGTCTCACATAGACACGGCGATTGGAACCAAAAGTCTCAAATTTGCACTCATCAGGCCAAAGGACAGATTTCCACGGGTCTAATGTCCATTGCTCGCCCAAGCAAGTCTCTTCTTATTGGTGTCCTTTAGTAGTGATTTCTTTGCAGAAATTTGACCATGACGGCCTGATTCACGCAGTCTCCTCTGAACAGTTGATGTCTGTTACTTGAACTCTGTAGCATTTATTTGGGCTGCAATCTGAGGTGCAGTTAACTCTAATGAACTTGTCCTCTACAGCAGAGGTAACTCTGGGTCTTCCTTTCCTGTGGCGGTCCTCATGAGAGCCAGTTTCATCATAGCACTTGATGGTTTTTGCGACTGCATTTGAAACATTAAAAGTTATTGAAATATTGTCTATTGACTGACCTTCATGTCTTAAAGTAATGGACTGTTTATCTTTGCTTATTTGAGCTGTTCTTGCCTTTTAATATGGACTTTTACCAAATAGGGCCATCTTCTGTATACCACCCCTAACTTGTCACAAGAAAACTGATTAGCTCAAACACATTAAGAAGGAAAGAAATTCCACAAATTAACTTTGAACAATGCACAGCTGTTAATTGAAAATGCATTCCAGGTGAAGCTGGTTGAGAGAATGCCAAGAGTGTGCAAAGCTGTCAAGGCAAAGGGTGACTACTTTGAAGAATCTCAAACAAATCAACATATATTTAACACTTTTTTTGGTGACTACCTGATTCCGTATGTGTTATTTCATAGTTTTGATGTCTTCACTATTATTTTACAATGTAGAAAATAGTAAGAAGAAAGAAACCCTGGAATGAGTAGGTGTGTCCAAACCTTTGACTGGTACTGTAGATTCAATAGTTGTAAAGATGGGGAGAGGTCTGTCCATAATAAAGAGACACTCAGCTTTTTGGACACCACACTTCAAAAAGCAAGTCCTGCAGGTTCTAGTTTTGTCTTACCGGTCAAGTGATGCAGGGAAAGATCTAGTTAAGCTGCGGCTGGCCCAGAACAGAGCGGCACGTCTTGCTGTAAATTGTAATCAGAAGGCTAATTGAAATAATATGCATGCCAGTCTCTCTTGGTTAAGAGTTGAGAGACTGACTATATCACTTATTTTTATGAGAAACAATGTGTTAAATTCCAAATGGTTTGCGTAGTCAACTTGCACACAGCTCTGACACGCGCACACTTACCCCACCAGACATGCCACCAGGGGTCTTTTCACTGTCCTCATCCAAAACAAATTCAAGAAAGCAGTAGGTATTATATAGAGCCATGGAACTCCCTTCCATCTCCTATTGCTCAAATGAACAGCAAACCTGGTTTAAAAAAACCTGATAAATCAACCCCTCGCAGCACAACGTCTCTCCCCTATTTGACCTAGATATTTTGTGTATGTATTGATGTGCCGTTGTATGTACGTCTGTCCTTGTCTACTAATGTTCTGTATTATGTCATGTTTGATGTACTGTGTGGACCACAGGAAGAGTAGCGGCTGCTTTTGAAACAGCTAATGGGGATCCTAATAAAATACCAGAGAACTATTGAACAGTTACAGCTGTCGTATTTCTCTCCATTGATTGTAATTTTTCTTCATCCCTTTCAACAGGACAAAGATAAATTTGGCAATGACATCACATATTTAGCCCGACCCCTTCCTGTGGAGTACCTTATCATAGACGTAAGTATGAAAGAATGTGGGTGTGTACATTGCCTTTTTTTATGCAGGTTAAAGAAGGGAATCAACCAATGACATGTTGAGATAAGGAGTGGTAGGGCAGGTTTTAGAGTTTAGAGTACATAGCAGGGCCAATCAACTGAAATACGCTTCTGTCCGTTAATATTAGTTCATTTACATTCTCCATGCCTTCTAACTAGCAAGTGTTTCACATTTCTAGTTGCTATGTGTGTTTTATGAACAACTAAATTGTCCAACTGAAGCTTTGCCCGACGGTGTAAAGATGTCTTCCTCTTTCCACAATAATGTTGTAAAATATTGTCAGCTCCACGCCATACAGAAAGATCCAAATCACCATAACTCTACCAACCCATCATGAGGTTGTTCTGTCCAATGATGAGCCAAAGAAAATAAAGAACTGGTTGTCGTCTGGTATTCCTCTCTGTTGTCGTCTCGTGGTCTCCTCTGTTTTCATATTCAACTGACATCTGTTGTCTTGGCTCTACATCTCGCTGATGTCCAAGGGGGGCTGGTGGTGCTCTCCAAGATGGAACTGTCTTCCAGTCAGTTAACTCTTCTCTAACTAGCAGACTGCCGCTATGGGATTCATTTAAGATATTCTTTGAGTTATAGTTTCAGATGTTTTGGGGAAAATGGGCAGGGACTCTGCTGTCCTAGCTTCAGGGTGAAGCTGGTTCCACCATTGTGATGCCAGGACAGAGAAGCTTTAACTGGGCTCAGCGGGAGAGGTGGGAGGGCCAAGAGGTTCCAGTCAGTTAACTGTTTTTCCTCACGTCTTGTTTCCATCTCCATCCAGATAACCACCACCTTCCCCAAGGACCCCCAGTACACCTTCAGCTCCACACCACGCTTTCCCATAGAGAACAGAGACATCCTGGGAGAGACACAGGTACACATTGACACACAATAACAGCTAAAAATGGTTGTTCTGATGTTTTGGTATTTTGTTTCCTTCGGTGGTCAAATAAATACCTACATACAGAAGGCTCCAAAATGTGTTTTTCTGACCTTGAACCCACTTTGGCAACAGCCATTATTTCTCTGTTTCGATCTGACCTGATCACATGATTGTCTGCCAATTCATCCTTAGAGTCCTTGGGCTATGGGGGTCATAGGAAGTTATTATTCTTGATCATATTCCATGTTTTCCCCTTCCTGTGTGTGTGACGACAGGATTTCCACAGTTTAGCTACGTACCTGTCCCAGTGCACCTCTACTGTATTCCTGGACATGGTGTCTGACTTCCACCTGCTCCTCTTCCTGGTCACCAACGAGGTCATGCCTCTCAGAGTAAGTTCTGTACAGACACACTCACACAATACCCCCCCACACACACACACACACACTCACACAATACCCCCCACACACACACTCACACCGTACCTCATACTCTCACTCACTCACATACAGACTTGTACACTAGGGTTGGGCAAATTTACAATTGCGTTTATCGACGAGAGAGAACAAAACAATTGCAAATTAGACTTATGGAATAGGAAGTTTAAACAAACCTTATGTTTCTGCTTGACAAAGTGTAGACAAAGTAAATGGTGCTACAATCAGATAAAACAAATGATCATTTATAACACTTAGAAACAAATGAACAATGGCTTATGTTAAAAGGATATGTCTTTTACCGATCAAACTGTACAAGTCCTAAATATAGGCTTACAAGTTACAACATTTTAAGAAATTAGTGTAAACCAAATAAGTAGGTAAATAACTTAGAGTAAAGAGTGGAGGGGGGGAAGAACACATGAAAATAAGTCATGGTTTGACAGAATATTTTAGCCTATCCTATGCTCAACTATTAGGCCTATTTGAGAAGGTTCGGTCACACACCTTTTCTAGGTGGCAAAGGTCCGGATGGATATTGTCCTTTTTTTGGAGTAGTAGAAAAGCTTCTATATTGCAATAGTCTACACACCAGTGAGATATAATGGCCTACACTTGATACTGCTATAATATACTTTTTTTTAAAGGTAAGGAAATACTAGGTGATATCTGGGTATTTTTATGGACATGAGAAACACATCCCTACCTATTTGATCATCATTCTGCAGTCTAGACGAGATACAAAAAAATAACTAGGGCTAAAACTGTTTAGCAATGTATCCATTATATTGCGTTCTTCCAGCCATTTAACCCTTCCATCCTCCTCCAGAGGGGGGGGGGAAATACGGTACAGTCGTATGTCAACAATGTTTATTAGTGTTGTCACGATATAAGAATTTGGACTTTATTACCAATAACAAGTTTAGGGTAACTTTATTCGGAAGCAATACTCGATACGGAAACGATACCACGTCAAAAAAACGATTGCGTATCACCGATATCTTTTAAAAAAAAAGTAGGGGCGTGCATCAGAAAACCAGTCAGTATCTGGTGTGACCACCGTTTGCCTCATGCAGCGCGACACATCTCCTTCGCGTAGAGTTGATCGGGCTGTTGATTGTGGCCTGTGGAATGTTGTCTCACTCCTCTTCAAAGGCTGTGCGAAGTTGCTGGATATTGGCGGGAACTGTAACACGCTGTTGTACATGTTGATCCAGACCATAGCAAACATGCTCTATGGGTGACATGTCTGGTGAGCATGCAGCCCGTGGAAGAACTGGGACATTTTCAAATTCCAGAAATTGTGTACAGATCCTTGCAACATGGGGCTGTGCATTATCATGCTGAAACAAGAACGAATGGAGGGCGGATGAATGGCACGACAATGGGTCTCAGGATCTCCTCGCGGTATCTCTGTGCATTCAAATTGCCATCAATAAAATGCAATTGTGTTCGTTGTCCATAGCTTAATTCTGCCCATACCATAACCCCAACGCCACCATGGGGCTCTCTGTTCATAACATTGGCATCAGAAAACCGCTTGCCCACACGACATCTACCCGGTACAGTTGAAACTGGTATTCATCTGCAAAGAGCACACTTCTCCAGCGTGCCAGTGACCATCTAAGGTGAGCATTTGCCCACTAAAGTCGCTTACAACGCCAAATTACAGTCCGGTCAAGACCCTGGTGAGGGTGACGAGCTTGCAGATGAGCTTCCCGGAGACGGTTTCTGACAGTTTCACCAGCTGTCAGACGATCCCGCAGATGAAGAAGCCGGATTTAGAGGTCCTGGGCTGGCGTGGTTACACGTGGTCAGCGGTTTTGAGGCCGGTTGGACGAACTGCCATTTTCTCTGAAACAATGTTTCAGGGGGCTTATGGTAGCGAAATGAACATAAAATTCTCTGGCAACAGCTCTTGTGGACATTCCTGTGGTCAGCATGCCAATTGCACGCTCCCTCAACTTGAGACATCTGTGGCATTGTGTCGTGTGAGACAACTGCCTTTTATTGTCCCCAGCACAAGGTACACCTGTGTAATGATCATGCTGTTTAATCAGCTTCTTGATATGCCACACCTGTCAGGTGGATGGATTATCTTGGCAAAGGACAAATGCTCACTAACAGGGATGGAAACACATTTGTGCACAACATTTTGAAAGAAGTAAGCTTTTTGTGCGTATGGGGAAATACCTGGGATCTATTTCAGCTCATGAAACAGGACTGACTTGATTGCGTTTTATATTTTTGTTCAGTGTATATTGCTGTCATAGCAAGTTATGAGTGCATTTCACACACATTTGAGTTGGAAAAGTACTGAAGTTTCGGTATACCGGTCAAAACAAATGTTTGTTCCATCTTCCTGTACAATGTCATTCCAGACATCACCCAACCGTATTGCACACACCCTCACTCTCACAAACACACACACCCACTCTCAAACCATATGCGTTCAAGCACAATGTTTTGGTTTGTCACGCTGCGAAAGGTTCAGATTATCACCACGTTTTGTGGAAATGATTTAGTGTCTTTTAAGTTGTCAGTAAGTTTTTCTTTACAATCTCTTTGTTCACAGAAAAGCTTCTATATTGCAATAGTCTACACACCAGTGAGATACAATGGATTTTACACCGCCTACTACGATTCCCAGAGTGCATTTCAACTCCAAGGGTGCAATGCTTCGCCTATGACTGCTGGCTGGCTAGTGGCTACTTCTAGCAAGCCCAGATAAATGTGAAGTAGTCTAAATACATTGTTGTCATAGCTAAGTTAAGAGTGCATTTCACATTTTACTTTTGGGTTGTAATCATATTATAATAATACTTTATAATAAAGTATTCGTACCACTGGACTTATTCCAAATTTGGTTGTTACAGCATTAATCAAATAATGTATTAGAGGTGTTGTCACCCATCTACACACATTACCCCATGATGGCAAAGTGAAAATATGCTTTTTGCAAATGTAATGAGTCAGCCTTGAGTCAATACGTGTTAGAAGCACTTTTTTGGCAGCGATTACATCTGGTGAGTCTTTCTGGGTAAGTCTCTTAAGAGTTTTTGCACATCTGCATTGTACAATATTTGCACGTTCTTCAAGTTCTGTAAAATTTTGTTGATCACTGCTACAGACATTTTCAAGTTTTGTCATAGGTTAACTATACTGAACAATACTATAAACGCAACATGCAATTTTTTTTACTATTATTTTATTGGGTTATGTCAGCTTAGCACCATCCCCAAACGTCTTAGACTCTAATGAATGAATCAGCTTCTTGATATGCCACACTTGTCAGGTAGATGGATTATCTTGGCAAAGGAGAAATACTCACTAATAGGGATGCAAACACATTTGTGCACAATATTTTTGAGAAATATGTTTTATTGTGCGTATTGAACATTTCTTGAATCTTTTACTTCATGAAACATCGGAACAACACTTTACATGTTGCGTTTGTATTTTTGTTCAGTATAGATTTAAGTCAACTGTATCTAGGCCACTCAATGTCATCTTGGAAAGCAACTCCAGTGTATATTTGACCTTGTGTTTTAGGTTATTGTCTTGCTGAAAGGTGAATTTGTCACCCAGTGTCTGTTGGAAAGCAGACTGAACCAGGTTTTCCAATAGGATTTTGTCTGTGCTTAGCTCTATTCCGTTTATTTTTATCCCCCAAAAACTCCCTAGTCCTTGCCGATGAGAAGCATACCCATAACATGATGCAGCCACCACCATGCTTGAAAATATGAAGTGTTACTCACTGACGCCTGTATCTTTGTAGTGACTTGGTTTATTCATACAGCACTCAAAGTGTAAGTAAATCTTCACCATGCTCAAAGGGATATTCAATGTTTTTTTGTTTTTACCCATCTACCAATAGGTGCCCTTAGTTATGAGGCATTGGAAAACCTCCCAGGTCTTTTGTGGTTGAATCTGTTTTGAAATTCACTGCTTGACTGAGAGACCTTACAGATAATTGTATGTGTGGGGTACAGCGATGAGGTAGTCATTCAAAAATGTCACACTATTGCACAGTGAGTCCATGCAATTTACAGTTGAAGTCGGAGGTTTACATTACACTTAGGTTGGAGTCATTAAAACTTGTTTTTCAACCACTCCACCAATTTCTTGTTAACAAACTATAGTTTTGGCAAGTCGGTTAGGACATTACTTTGTGCATGACACAAGTAATTTTCCAACAATTGTTTTTAGACAGATTATTTCACTTATAATTCACTGTATCACAATTCCAGTGGGTCAGAAGTTTACATATTCAGTTGACTGTGCCTTTAAACAGCTTGGAAAATTCAAAAAAATGATGTCATGGCTTTAGAAGCTTCTGATAGGCTAATTGACATAATTTGAGTCAATTGGAGGTGTACCTGTGGATGTATTTCAAGGCCTACCTTCAAATTCAGTGCCTCTTTGCTTGACATCATGGGTAAATCAGCCAAGACCTCAGACAAAACATTGTAGACCTCAAAAAGTCTGGTCCAACGCCTGAAGGTACCATGTTCATCTGTACAAACAATAGTGTGCAAGTATAAACACCATGGGACCACACAGCCGTCATACCGCTCAGGAAGGAGACTCGTTGTCTCCTAGAGATGAACGTACTTTGGTGCGAAAAGTGAAAATCAATCCCAGAACAACAGCAAAGGACCTTTTTTTTTTTTTTTTTACCTTATTTAACTAGGCAAGTCAGTTAAGAACAAATTCTTATTTTCAATGACTGCCTAGGAACAGTGGGTTAAATGCCTTGTTCAGGGGCAGAACGACAGATGTGTACCTTGTCAGCTCGGGGATATGAACTTGCAAGCTTTCGGTTACTAGTCCAACACTCTAACCACTAGGCTACCCTGCCGCCCCTAGGCTACCCTGCCACCTTGTGAAGATGCTCGAGGAAACGGGTACAAAAGTATCTATATCCACAGTAGAGTCTTATATCGACATAACCTGAAAGGTCGCTCAGCTCCTAAACCACCATAAAAAAGCCAGACTACGGTTTTCAACTGCACATGGGGACAAAGATCGTACTTTTTGGAGAAATGTCCTCCGGTCTGATTAAACAAAAATAGAACTGTTTGGCCATAATGACCATCGTTATGTTTGGAGGAAAAAGGGGGAGGCTTGCAAGCCGAAGAACACCATCCCAACTGTGAAGCACAGGGGTTGCAGCAACATGTTGTGGGGGTGCTTTGCTGCAGGAGGGACTGGTGCACTTCACAAAATAGATGGCATCATGAGGAAGAAAAATTATGTGGATATATTGAAGCAACATCTCAAGACATCAGTCAGGAAGTTAAAGCTTGGTCGCAAATGGGTCTTCCAAATGGACAATGACCCCAAGCATACTTCCAAAGTTGTGGCAAAATGACTTAAGGACAACAAAGTCAAGGTATTGGAGTGACCATCACAAAGCCCTGACCTCAATCCTATAGAACATTTGTGGGCAGAACTGAAAAAGCGTGAGCGAGCAAGGAGGACTACAAACCTTACTCTGTTACACCAGCTCTGTCAGGAGGAATGGGCCAAAATTCACCCAACTTATTGTGGAAAGCTTGTGGAAGGCTACCTGAAAAGTTTGAAATTAAACAATTTAAAGGCAATGCTACCAAATACTAATTGAGTGTATGTAAACTTCTGATCCACTGGGAATGTGATGAAAGAAATAAAACCTGAAATAAATCATTCTCTCTACTCTTATTATGATATTTCACATTCTTAAAATAAAGTGGTGATCCTAACTGACCTAAAACAGGGAATTCTTTCTAGGATTAAGTGTCAGGAATTGTGAAAAACTGAGTTTAAATGTATTTGGCTAAGGTGTATGTAAACTTCCGACTTCAACTGTATGTGACTTGTAAAGCAGATTTTTACTCCTGAACTTATTTAGGCTTGGCATAACAAAGGCATTGAATACTTATTGACTCAAGACATTTCAGCTTTATATTTTTAATTCCACTTTGACATTATGGGGTATTGTTTGTAGGCCAGTGACACAATCTCAATTTAATCTATTTTAAATCCAAGCTGTGAGGGTGTGAATACTTTCTATAGGACCTGTATGTTCAGGTCATTGTCTCCTAAATGTAATTTAGTTGCTAATAGAATGTTAGAAGACAAATGCCACGTGTAAAATAGTTTGTCGTTTTGCAACTAAACCTCCCTTCCACTCGTCCCCTTCTCGTATGTAACACATTTTGCATAGTTGTCGTCATGTGCTCTTTTAGTATACATAGTTCACTTCTGGAGCCAGTTTTGTCAACAAGCTGTGGGTGTGGAGGTATGGTGGTTCTGTTAGAAGCCATGCTGTGGGCATTTTCTCCTCTCTCTTGCTTCTCCAAAGTGGCTTGCACTGTCAGCTGCGTGGGTGCAAGTAGCCTGGCTAGCTTACTACTGCTCCCTTGAAGATTCAGACATATTACTAGACAGACCTGATCCTCTCAATCTGTATATGATGTGAGACACATTTTGACACTGAAAGTAACAAAAATGTGTTCTAGTATTGAAAAACAACCAAAGTTTCAGTATACCGTGCAAAAGTGTTTGTACAGGAAGATGGGACGACGTTTCCTTCCTGACATCGCTCAACCGTATTGCGCGCACACCCACTCACACACACCCACACCCACACTCTCAAACCAAACACGTTCAAGCATAATGTTTTGTTTTGTTGACACCCTACAAAAGGTTCAGATTATCACCACGTTTGTTCAATGTGGAAATGATTGTGTCTTTGTCAACAGTACTTTTTTTCCCCATCACAATCTTTGTTCATGGCAGCTTGGCTCTAAATCCTTGATTGGTGTCATCTATCATTAACAAAAAAATCTGTTTCCCTGCATTTGATTGGGGTTATCTTGGCATGGCCAGAAAGGGTTACGTAATGTATTTTTACCCAAATATATGTTCTAATTATCTGTTCCCAGGACAGCATTGGTCTGCTGTTGGACGCTGTGAAGACGAAAGACGAGGAGCTGGCTCAGACCTGGAAAAAGTCTGAGCAGTGGGCCACTATCGAGCAGTTGTGCAGTAAGTACCGCTGGCCATCCAAGTAGTGCACTGACATGCCTTAGTTGAAATTATTATATTTCTGTCACTGTTGAAGAGTGATGGATTGATATTTGTTTCTTAATTAAATTTTCTTTTAGATTAGTGTGTATTGTTGTGTTTTGTTAGATACTACTGCACTGTTGGAGCTAGGAACACAAGCATTTCGCTACACTCGCAATAACATCTGCTAAATATGTGTATGTGACCAATAAAAATTATTTGATTTTGGATCTGATTTTAAAGTGATTGAGTTGAACTTGTCTTGCATTCAATTCAGTAGAACTTTATTGACCACAAAGAGCAATTTGGTTGGAGCTCATTACATGTATCATCCCTACATATAAAAAGGAAGTCTGAAAAGTCCTTCCTGTTAAGAGTCACTGCCATGCTTATGTCCCTGACCCCTCTCTCCCTCCTCTCCTCAGGCACGGTGGGTGGGCAGTCATCGGGCCCTCAGGAGTACGGGGCCATGGGTGGGGGCCCCTCTACCCCAGCATCCTCCTCAGCGATGTGGTCCTGCCTCCACTGCACCTTTATGAACCAGCCAGGCACAGAGCTCTGCGAGATGTGCAGCCTCCCGAGGGGTTAAACCCCATCCCTGCCCTGGCCCCCTGCCATGTTTCCCTAACCCCTCTACCACCCGCTTCCCTTATCCACCAACGACTTCTGACCGGGATTGGATACTGCAAACAGCTGCGTGTTTGGATGTCTCCTCTTGGCCCCTGGCCCCCCCTGTCCATCCAATCTCAGACTGCTATGGGGTTGACAAGCGCAAAACGATGGCATTTGTTTACACCAAATCAAATGATTTAACAAATAATGACTGTGCTCTCATCTCTCTCACGCGCTCTCTGCCGTGGCCCCTGACTGAGATTGGCTGGGACATGTTTAGCTGAAAGCACTTTGGCAACAAGGCTTCTTCCCTCTTCCTCCCCATGGTTCCTTATATTCCTCCATGACCTGGCTCCAATAAACGTTGCTGTGCTTCAGGACAACAGAAAAGGAAAGACTCTACAATTTGAAGTTATATCTCACTCACACCGACCAGTGCCCCCTCTCGCTCTCCGCGACTTATTCTGGAAAGTCTGTGTAAATAATATACATTACTTGAGCAATGATTGATTGCTGTTTATTTAATTGCACATGAAGCATTTTGTTTTCCTGATTGTAGCTACAGTATATATCGGGTCTGTTTTTCTCATTCTCCAGGAGTTATCTGACACTGACGGTCTATCCATAAGATCTCTTGATTGGCCCAAACCTCTTCAGAGTTATTCAATTAAACTATCATAAATCTAGCTGCTTTATTTTTGTGTTTTGTATTGCAGGAGTGATGTGTTCTCGGTTGCTCAGGCACTTCCCCTAAGTTGATGCCCTTCTGCCAGGAGTTTGGAGTGATGGTCCTAGCATTAATGAAACCATTAGATTTTGGGTTATTTGTTAACTTTGATAATGTTTTGAAGCTCCAGTTGAAGCTTATAGTACGCCATGTTTGTTTTGATGGCAGCTTTGAAATGCTTGCTTACTGGGTTAGCTACAAACACTGCATCTCTCTCTTTCTCTCCTGTCTTCTTGCATCGGTTCTCCTCTCTTTTGACTGGCGCCCGTCCAGAGGGGCCAGAGAGTATGGAATGTGTTTTTTTCCTCTGACTTCCCCTATGGATCTCCATCACTCTGCCTTCAAAGACACTCTATAGGTCACAGGTCAACATAGCGGAGAGAGAAAGATGCCTTAATGGTCCATGCCTTTTAGCAGGCCAATGTGCTGTGCACCTGGGATGGACAGACGAAGAAAGATGGCAAGGGAAGCAGTGAGGGGGAAAAAGAGGGATTGTGAAGGAACTGGGAAAGATGGTGGCCAGGCAGGGTTGTTAAAGAGCTCAGGGTGTGTTTGCTTCTGTTACGGAGAACCACTATTTTCTCTCCACACTAAAAGCTGTAAAACTGAACTCCATTCCAACGGTAATCATTTGACGTCAAATAACTGATGTCCACAGCACAATCAATTCAGTAGGGAATGTTTTCTCTTCTCATACCCCCTTTTAGATACAGATTACGATGATCCAGGTACACCATTAATGTCTGAGAATATGAATAGGTTCGTGGTTAGCATGGACAAGTAGAGTATCTCTTGGTCAGCACAGGGAGGTGTGTGTGTGTGTGTGTGTTATTTCACATAGAATGCTGATTCAATTAATTCAGCTTTATATTCTTATAAAGTGCCCAAACCTTGACACTGCTATTTTGATGGCATTCAATGAAGTCTTCGGTTTGAATAGTTTATATGTTTATTTTTTATTTTTTTTATTTTTACTCCTACACTGTAGCAGTCAGATTTAGTCTAACAGATACCTCAACTTTTTCCTGCCTTCAACTATTTCCTGGAGAGGGATACATGTAGTGAGCACATGTCCAAGCGGTTGAGCCTGTCGTCACTTGAGGTTTTCCTGCATTTTGTGGCTGAGATCAGTAAATTGTCCTTGTCAGTTGAATGGAGAGGTGGGGTCATGGGTTTCAAATTATGCTATTTATCCCAGATTAGCTTTTTTTGTAAGCGCTCGGGAGTAATTTCCTTTGGAAAAAGTGAGTTTTTTTATTTTGTAGATTTTAATTTGAAAATGGTTTAAAGTTATTTTGCCCATTTCTATCCACTTCCCGCTGTGTGAGTTGTTGAGAACGATGATCTTAAAATGCATAAAATAAGTCCCAGCTCTGGTCCAGGGGGTTACGGGTGCGGCTTGTTGATGCTGAGTTTCAGCCACACGTAACGCCCTGGACCAGAGCTACATAAAACTTCCCACTCTGAGCTGAAGAATTTTGGACCCTGAAAGAATGTTGTATGATGCTGTAGACCTGGATTTTAATTTAATATCAGAAATACCAGTAAAACAATAAACAATTCCTATCAATGAAGCACCGTGTTTGTTTTGTACTTTCAGGCATATTTTTGTCCTCTTAACGGAGTGGTTAAAGTCGAGCCTCCAACCGCGGCAGGTAGCCTAGCGGTTAGGAGCGTTGGGCCAGTAACTGAAAGGTTGCTGGTTCAAATCCCCAAACTGACTAGGTGAAAAATCTCTGTGCCCTTGAGCAAGGCACTTAACCCTAATTGTTCCTGTAAGACTCTGATAAGAGCATCTGCTAAATGACTAAAATGAAAATGCAAATTGCATGTGTACTCTGAATTTTCAACTACTGGGTCCTTTTTGAAACAGCAGCACCACCGCAAACTATTTACCTTAATTTACTTTCGGTGGCTTCTTTGAGCTCTTACTTTTTGTTTATCTTATTTGAGTAATTTTTTTTCTCCATGCGCTTGACCAGACCCTATATTAGGTGTTTTATCTTTGATGCTAGCATATCTGATAGTGATCACTATTTTTAACACTTGTTCAAAGGTCATTTTACAGTGCCTAGAGAAAGTATTCATACCCTTTGACTTATTCCACATTTTGTTGTTACAGCCTGAATTCAAAATGGATTCAATGCTCTCCCTCACCCATCTACACAAGAAACCCCATAATGACAAAGTGAAAACATGTTTAGAAATGTTGGCAAATGTATTAAATGAAATACAGATCTAATTTACACCCGAGTCAATACTTTGTAGAAGTACCTTTTTGGCGGTGATTACAGCGTTGAGATGTCTTTGGTATGTCTATCAGCTTTGCACATCTGGATTTGGGGATTTTCTCCCATTGTTCTTTGCAGATTTTCTCATTCTCTTTAAATTAATTGGGGAGCAGAAGTGATCAGCAATTTTCAAGTCTGGCCTTTGGCTAAGCCACTCAAGGACTTTTACATTCTTGTTATGAAATGATTACTGTGTAGCTTTGGCTGCATTCTTGGGGGTCATTGTCCTGTTAGGTAATTTGCACTCTGAAGCAGGTTCTTATCAAGGATTTGTTGGTGTTGAGCTCCATTCATTGTTACCAGTCCCTGCCGCATTGTGTTAGATGAAGAGCTGTGCCTGCTTTTCTTCAGACTTGGCGCTTTACGTTCAGGCCAAAGAGTTACATTTTTGTCTCAGATGACAGAGGAGTCTTTTGTATTTTTTATTTAAAAACACTTTTTTTGCATTTTTCTCCCCAATTTCGTAGTATCCAATTGGTCTTGTCTCATCGCTGCAACTCCCGTATGGACTTGGGAGAGGCAAAGGTCAAGAACTATGCGTCCTCCGAAACCCAACCCAACCAAGCCAAGCCAAGCCAAGCCGCAATGGTTCTTGACACAAAGCCCACTTCACCCAGCTGCACCAATGTGTCCGAGGAAACACTGTGCACCTGGCGACTGTCAGCGTGCACTGCACCCAGACCGCCACAGGAGTCACTAGAGCACCATGGGACAAGGACATCCCTGCCGGTTAAACCCTCCCCTAACCCGGACGACACTGGACCAATTGTGCGCCGCCCCATTGGTGTCGCGGCCAGCTGCGCCAGAGCCTGGACTCGAACCCAGAATCTCTAGTGGCACAGAATCTCTAGTGGCCTTAGACCACTGCGCCACTCGGGAGGCCCTATGCTCTGAGTCCGTCACGTGCATTTTTGCAACTCCAGGCGTGCTGTCATGTGCCTTCATCACAGGAGTGGCTTCCGTCTGGCTATTCTCCCATAAAGAGAATTGAATAATGGCGCAGAAGGAGATGGCTGCTGTTTTACGATCCCCTAACCTATTGTGTATGTATTTTTTTTTTGCGCTATTTGTAACTTATTTTGTACACAATATTTCTGCCACTGTGTCTTATGACCGAAAATAAATAGCTTATTGGTAACAGGGCAGCGATTACTCACCCCGTACTGGAGGAATTCTTCTTCTTCGAGTCGGACGGGAAGGATTTACTTCGGATGCCCAACAAGGCCCTCATCCCTATCATTCGCAGGAGGAAAAGCAGGAGATATCGTGGTTAATCTACTTTTTACCATCGGCCCTATTAACCAAAGTACAATCAATCAATAATGAAATAGACAAACTACGAGCACATATCCTACCAACGGGACATTAAAAACTGTAATATCTTATGTTTCACCGAGTCGTGGCTGAACGACGACATGATTAACATGCAGCTGGCGGATTTTAAGCTTTTTCGGCAGGATAGAATAGCGGCCTCTGGTAAGACAAGGGGCGGTGGCCTATGTATATTTGTAAACAACAGCTGGTGCACGAAATCTAAAGAAGTTTCAAGGTTTTGCTCATCTGAGGTAGAGCATCTCATGATAAGCTGGAGACCACACTATTTACCAAGAGAGTTTACATCTATATTTTTCGTAGCTGTCTGTATACCACCGCAGACCGATACTGGCACTAAGACCACACTTAATGAGCTGTATAAGGCCATAAGCAAACAAGAAAATGCTCATCCAGAGGTCGGCGCTCCTAGTGGCTGGGGACTTTGATGCAGGGAAACTCATACGTTCTAAGTAATCTCTACCGGCATGTTAAATGTGCAACCAGAGGGAAATAAAACTAGCCCACCTTGACTCCACACACAGAGACGTGTACAAAGCTCTCCCTCGCCTTCCATTTGGCAAATCTGACCATAATTGTATCCTACCAATTCCTGCTTACAAGCTAAAACTAAAGCAGGAAGCACCAGTGACTCGGTTAATAAGAAAGTGGTCAGATGAAGCAGATGCTAAGCTATAGAACTGTTTTGCTAGAAAAGGCTGGAATATATTCCGGGATTCTTCCGGCGACATTGAGGAGCACACCACATCGGTCACTGGCTTCATCAATAAGTACATACTCCAACCAGAAGCCATGGATTACAGACAACATTCGCACTGAGCTAAAGGCTAGAGCTGCCGCTTTCAAGGAGCGGGACTCTAACCCGGAAGCTTATAAGAAATCCCGCTATACCCTCCGACAAACCATCAAACAGGCAAAGCGTCAATACAGGACTAAGATTGAATTGTACTACACTGGCTCTGACGCTTGTCAGATGTGGCAGGGCTTGCAAAGTATTACAGACTGCAAGCTGCCCAGTGACACGAACCTATCAGACGAGCTAAATTACTTCTATGCTCGCTTCGAGGCAAGTAACATTGAAACATGCATGAGAGCACCAGCTATTCCGGACTACTGTGTGATCACGCTTTCGGTAGCCGATGTGAGTAAGACCTTTTAAACAGGTCAACATTCACAAAGCCGCAGGGCCAGACGGATTACCAGGACGTGTACAACGAGCATGCACTGATCGACTGGCAAGTGTCTTCACTGACATTTTCAACCAGTCCCTGACTGAGTCTGTAATACCAACATGTTTCAAGCAGACCACCATAGTCCTTGTGCCCTAGAACACTAAGGTAACCTGCTTAAATGACTATCAGATCCACAGACGGTACAATCTCAATTGCACTCATCACTGCCCTTTCCCACCTGGACAAAATGAACACCTATGTGATTTTGTGCACACATTTGTTTACATCCCTGTCAGTGAGCATTTCTCTTTTGCCAAAATAATCCATCCACCTGACAGGGTTGGCAAATCAAGAAGCTGATTAAACAGCATGATCCTTACACAGCTGCCTTTTCCCACCTGGACAAAAGGAACACCTATGTGAGAATGCTGTTCATTGACTACAGCTCAGCGTTCAACACCATAGTGCCCAAGAAGCTCATCACTAAGCTAAGGACCCTAGGACTAAACACCGCCCTCTGCAACTGGATCTTGGATTTCCTGACTGGCCCCCCCAGGTGGTAAGGGTAGGCAACAACACGTCTACCCCTCAGGGGTGTGTACGTAGTCCCCTCCTGTACTCCCTGTTCACTCATGACTGCATGGCCAGGCACGACTCCAACGCCATCATCAAGTTTGCCGATGACACAACAGTGGTAGGCCTGATCACCGACAACGATAAGACAGCCTGTAGGGAGGTCAGAGACCTGGCCGTGTGGTGCCAGGACAATTACCTCTCCCTCAATGTGATCAAGACAAAGGAGCTGATCGTGGACTACAGGAAAAGGAGGACCGAGCAGGAGCAGGTTGAGAGCTTCAAGTTCCTTGGTGTCCACATCACCAACAAACTAACATGGTCCAAGCACACCAAGAGTCGTGAAGAGGGCACAACAAAACCTATTCCCCCTCAGGAGACTGAAAAGATTTGGCATGGGTCCTCAAGGTTCTACAGCTGCACCATCGAGAGCATCCTGACTGGTTGCATCACTGCCTGGTATGGCAACTGCTCGGCCTCCGACCGCAAGGCACTACAGAGGGTGGTGCGTACGGCCCAGTACATCACTGGGGCCAAGCTTCCTGCCATCCAGGACCTCTATACCAGGCGGTGTCAGAGGAAGTCCCTAAAAATGGTCAGACTCCAGCCACCGTAGTCATACTGTTCTCTCTGCTACCGCACGGCAAGCAGTACCGGAGCGCCAAGTCTAGGTCCAAAAGGCTTCTTAACAGCTTCTACCCCCAAACCATAACACTCCTGAACAGCTAATCAAATGGCTACCCAGATGCCTTTTTTACGCTGCTGCTACTCACTGTTTATAATCTATGCCTAGTCACTTTAACTCTACCTACATGTACATATTACCTCAATTACCTCGACTAACCGGTACCCCCGCACATAGACTCTGTACCGGTACCCCACTTATTTTACTGTTGCTATTTAATTATATTTTACTTTTGTCTATTTTTTACTTAACACTTTTATTTATACACATATATATATATATATATATATATACATACAGTGAGGGAAAAAAGTATTTGATCCCCTGCTGATTTTGTACGTTTGCCCACTGACAAAGAAATGATCAGTCTATAATTTTAATGGTAGGTTTATTGGAACAGTGAGAGACAGAATAACAACAAAAAAAACATAAAAACGCATTTGAAAAATGTTATAAATTGATTTGCATTTTAATGAGGGAAATAATTATTTGACCCCTTTGCAAAACATGGCTTAGTACTTGGTGGCAAAACCCTTGTTGGCAATCACAGAGGTCAGACGTTTCTTGTAGTTGGCCACCAGGTTTAAACAAGAGGGATTTTGTCCCACTCCTCTTTGCAGATCTTCTCCAAGTCATTAAGGTTTCGAGGCTGACGTTTGGCAACTCAAACCTTCAGCTCCCTCCACAGATTTTCTATGGGATTAAGGTCTGGAGACTGGCTAGGCCACTCCAGGACCTTAATGTGATTCTTCTTGAGCCACTCCTTTGTTGCCTTGGCCGTGTGTTTTGGGTCATTGTCATGCTGGAATACCCATCCACGATTTGACTGTACATGGCCCCGTCCATCGTCATACCATGGTATGGTCTCATTTACCACGGCTGTCAGCCAATCAGCATTCAGGGCTGGAGCCACGCAGTCTATACTAAACATTTTACCTGAAGTCACATGATATAATCATAGCAGTTTGATTTGCTCTGCAGACATCCATTCTATCGTCTTATAAGGAATGTCTAATAACCTGATTATTTTGTCAGTGTTGTTCACCAATTACTTTTTCCCTGTGTTTGCTGAGAATACATGTGGCGGTCAACATAAGTAGGCATACGTACCTGCTCTCACTCAAAAGCTCCTGAATAGTCAGTCAGTGTGTTTGATAATCCCACAGTAGTGCAACGGTGTGCAGAGTGCCGACAGAGGGACCTGCTGATATACAGTCACTATGACATCACACTGAGGTCTCTCCAAGAGAAGGATGTGTCCTCCATGTCTCCACCCACTAAGAAAACTTGCACAGGCACCCACGTTATTATTTTTCATTGTCCATTGCTTATAATAGGGCAGCAGGTAGCCTAGTGGTTAGAGCGTTGGGCCAGTAACCGAAAGGTTGCTGGTTCAAATACCCAAGCCGACAAGGTAAAACAATCTGTCCTTGCGCAAAGCACGTAACCCTAATTTGCTCCAGGTTGTGTTCCATGCATAGTAGAAATAGCTGCTAGTGCATTCAGAAAGTATTCATACCCCTTAATGTATTTCACTTATTCACAGCCTGAATTCAAAATTGATTTAAAAACATTCTCACCCATCTCTCTACACACAACAACCCATAATGACAAAGTGAAAACACATTTTTGCAAATGTATTGAAAATGAAATAGAAATCTCTAATTTACCTAAGTATTCACACCCCTTTGCTATGACACTCCAAATTGAGCTCAGGTGCATCCTTTGATCATCCTTGAGACGTAACTGCAACTTGATTGAAGTCAACATGTGGCCAATTCAATTGTTTCAACATGATTTAGAAAGAAACACCTTTCAATATAAAGGTACAAAAGTTGACAGAGAATAAATTATACCTTGAAGTCCAAGGAACTGTCCGTAGATCTCTGAGGCATATATCTGGGGAACAGTATGAAACAATTTCTAGAGCACATTGGTCTCCATCATTGGGAAATGGTAAAAATATGAAAATACCCAGACTCAGCCTAGAGCTGGCCACCCGACCAAACTGGTCAACCGGGCAAAAAGGACCTTGGTCAGGGAGGTGATCAAGAACCCAATGACTACTCTGACAGAACTACAGAGTTCCTTGGCTGAGATGGGAGAACCTGCCAGAAGGACAACAGTCTCTACAGCACTTCACCAATCTGGGCATTATCAAATCAAATTTGATTTGTCACATACGCTGAAAACAACAGGTATAGACCTTACAGTGAAATGCTTACCCCTTGGACATATACCACAGTCCCTTGTGCCTTATTGCTTACGTATAATGTAATTGTTCTGACTTAAGGATGAGGACTGCGGTGGCTTTGCTGTGCCTGGCGGCTCTGTGTGCAGCGCAGAAGAGGAAGAGAACTGAACAGAACACAGAATGGGACTACAGAACGGAGGGTGAGTAGCTGCCCTGGTCTGTTTTCATTTCAGAATCACCTTTATTCACCAAGTACATTTATATGTAGGTAAACTGTGATTGCGGTTCACGGTGAATAAAGTAACGCTCCCTATACTTTCAATGCATGTTTCAAACACAATCAATAAAACTTTAACTAAATGGATTACCCACTTCTTCTGTTCATGCCCCTGCAGCAGAGAAGGTGAACACTAGAGGCTGTGCCAACCTCACCCTGGTGTTGGACAACTGGAAGTTTGCTATCATGAACCAAGTCAAAGACCTTCTCCTCAACGACCACAGCTCTGTGCTGCCTGACTACGGGAGGTGGGTATATCCTGTTCAGATGTGTTTAGTTGGTTTTTAGATATGTGAAGTTAATTGGTGAGATCAGACATTTTAACATAGTGTATGATTGGATAAATAGGAAGAGAAGAAACTTCACCTTATGTGTTACAAAGTCTATTACATTGTACCATTTAGCTTTAGTCAGATCCCAAGAAGACTTTGTTATTATAATATGTAGCTTGTTTTTTCACTGTAATGGACTGTACTTTTCTCCTTCACCATCCTTTCCTCCACCAGGATCTCTCCTCTATCCGATGCCCTAGGAGATCTCTGAAGGAGCGTCTCGGGGAGTTGACCACTAAGTTTGAGGGTGTTGAGGGCAGGAAGAAGCCCCTCCCAGAGCAGAGCAGAGCCCCGCCCACTCACACCAGAGGAAGAGAACCAGAACACCACACCGACCGGAACCGGAGAGGGAACCGGCACCGGTACTGGACCACAGGGACGCAGGAACCGGGTGGTGGTCCGGAGAGTCAAGATACCTGCTAATGGTGACCAGGTCTAAGCGGTTGGACTGTCCACAACCATCCATACGCTCTTCATCTAAAACTCTGGTGAAAATGACAATGTCATTCCCTCTAAGCACTCAAGACTAAAAATACATTGCACGTCACTCAATTAGTTATGAGAGCAACATACAGTAGGCTATGCAGTAAACATGCATTGCTCTACCCTTCAATGGACTCAAATCACATTTTATTTCAAAACACATGTAGAAGACTAGTTGTAAATATTGTTTTGCTATTCCAAATTATTTACACAAAATATTTTTTGAGAATATGAACCTGTGGAAGAATCTGATAACCTTGTTGTCGATAGGGGGCGCCACAGTGTGTCCAATGACTAGGCCACATCTTTGTGGCTTGCTCCATCACAGTTATTACTGCATATGAACAATATCCCTCCCCCACGATACTTTTATTTAGAAAAACGAGTCAGCAGATTCATTGAGGGATTTTTATTTTGAAAAGGCCTCTGTTGGAACGTGAGTCACTTCCCCTGATAACTGACTGCTTCATTCTCACTTTTTTGTTACCAATGATTTATATAAACCCTGGATTGTTGATGCTATGTATTGGCTATTGAGAGGCTTTGAAGCCACCGGTGGGCCCTATTGGCTCTGCCCAGTAGGAGCAGTCCTCCATAGGAATTAATGGAATTCTACAGTATTTCAATTCAATGTTTCAAGGACAAAATGACATATTAAGTATTTTGTTGTTGTAGTTGGGCCAGTAACAATAGTAATCTAAGAAAAATATACTTTAAGGAAAATATTTGTATATATTTTTCCACTTTTAATTTTTATGTTAAACTCGCATTTAATTCATGAGTATGCATTAAGATGTCTGTAATAGAATAAATTGTGGCCATTTTTTTTTTTTTACATTAATACAAAAATATTTTTGTAAATCCAAGTGGGTCCTGGTCCAAAATTCTGACCTGTCTCAGATCTGATATAATTGCCACGGTTCTCGGGTATGTGCAGTTAAACTGTATTTACCCACTTTACCTGTCCTCTGTTAATTTAGTGTTTGTGTGATGAGAACTGCGCAAGCTTGTTATCCCCTTGTAAGCCAATTGCAATTCATTAAACATATATAGTTTATATCCAGCTGAAACGGGTTCCTGCTGCTCACCTCAAGTTCGCCTGCTTCTGAGGAGAGAGCTAGTAATATAAACTGCCATGAATTGAATTGAGAGCTTCAGCTATACAGTTCTGGACCTAGGGTACTGTTGAGTGCTGTCGTGGAAAAAAAGATCTTCAAATTATGACACTCATACAAGACACTTGTGAATTCAATAAGCCTTTAATACAGAGTAATTAAAGGCGAGCTGACTTAGGAAACAGCTACCAGCATTAATCCAAAACTTATCATTTATACCCTTACAGCATTTGAGTACAACCCATATGTAAATGCAGTCACTCCTTCTTTCTCTCATGCCACCTATGATGTTTTGAACTGAGGTCTTGCTTGTTCACGCCCAGTAACGCCCCTATCTGGCCCAGGATTAGATCATATGGTGGCAAGCCCTGCAATGTTATAACAATAATACATTTCATTGTACACATACATTACTTGTGTTGACCATTCTGCTGTCATCTTCTAGACCTTAATGTATTAAATCAATGGATTAAATCAGCATTATATCTTTCCCTGATATGTCTATGATCTCAATGCCCTGTTCTCTGCATATGGAAAAATAGCTTGTCCTTGCCTCTCTTCACCACATTCTTTGTCTTAACACTTGCTTGCTGTCACTCACACACCTGACAGCTGCTTGGGCTGTATTCGTAGCCCTGCAACCGCCCAAGCATTTAACCTAAATGTTCCTATACCTTAAGTCCTTTTGTTTCTGTTCACCTGTCTAATTTTACAGACCCTGTTACTTGACTCTGTCTGACTTTTAACATATGTATTTACGGGTCTCAGTTATGCAGTCTTGTCACTAGCCAGGACAACCCTCAACACATGTTCTGCTCAACAGTGACAAGCCTACTAGTGTCATCCTGCTTTCTATATGTCCTGTGTAATTAGTGATATGCATGTTTGTTAAGGGAAAGGAGAAAAGACAATTAATGTCATCAAATTATCCCCTACAGTGCAAAGGTGGAGTCCTTTTGCATTGAAGTAAAGCTAAAGTTAGGAGAGAAAAAGTATAGTGAAAAGAAGCTGACAAAGGGAATGTCCTCAGGGAAGTTTTAACATTGTAGTGGACAAAGATGAGGAGAAGGTTGGTGGCCACATGGACTGGGTGCAACTCCCTATCCAGGTTTGATACAATTTTCTACCTTTCATTTATTTATTTTCATTTTTTAAAATCATTTGTTTAGTCATTAGGCCTATTATTATTGTAAATAATTATGATTGTAGGCCTATTTAATAATCTAAACCAGTTATTTAAATAGCCTATGAAAAGTGTTTTTCATTATGTTGAGACATTTTTATTGGCTAAATTAAGTTATGTCTTTTGTGCTATGTGTTATTTTCATTTTTAAAAGTAGGCCTGCAGTAAAATAAATATCCTAGCATTAGCCTATTGCTGTCATTTGTTGGGAAGGTCTATATGGTTGGCAGTCGACTTTGTTGGTAATTCATTTAAGGCCGCAATATAATAACCTGTTCGTATTTTCCCTATAAACATTGACTTGACCTACTTTTGATATTACCATAATAAAGTTAAGCAACCTTTTGTAGGGATGTTATTAGGTTTAGCTACAGCAGAAGGCAGAACTTGAGGTGAGGAAGAATGTTTTAGGCCCACTCATAGTTATGAGTTACTCTTTTACTATAATGCTTATCTTCATAAAATATATTGTGATAATTTTTTTTATGAATGAACCTCCTTCTGTATGTCTATCTGTGTAGCAGTAGTAGTATATCTGACAAGGTGAAGAAATCCATGTCGGGAACATGGTACTAATTGCATTGCCTTTCGGAAAAAGTATTCAGCTCTCATGTTGGATGGGGAGCGTAGCTGCACAGCTATTTTCAGGTCTCTCCAGAGATGTTAGATCAGGTTCAAGTCCGGGCTCTGGCTGGGCCACTCAAGGACATTCAGAGATTTGTCCCTAAGCCACTCCTGTGTTGTCTTGGCTCTGTGCTTAGGGTCATTGTCCTGTTGGAAGGTGAACCTTCGCCCCAGTCTGAGGACTTGAGCGCTCTGGAGCAGGTTTTCATCAAGGATCTCTCTGTACTTTGCTCCGTTCAGCTTTGCCTCGATACTGACTAGTCTCCCAGTCCCTGCCACTGAAAAACATCCCCACAGCATGATGCTGCCGCCACCATGCTTCACCGTAGCAATGGTGCCAGGTTTCCTCCAGACGTGACGCTTGGCATTCAGGCCACAGAGTTCAATCTTGGTTTCATCAGACTAGAGAATCTTGTTTCTCATGGTCTGAGAGTCTTTAGGTGCCTTTTGGCAAACTCCAAGCAGGCTGTCGTGCCTTTTGACTGAGGAGTGGCATTTCTAAAAAGCTGCATTTGCTTTGTCATTATGAGGTATTGTGTGTAGATTGATGAGGGGAAAAACAATTTAATACATCTTAGAATAAGGCTGTAATGTAACAAAAAAAAAGTCAAAGGGTCTGATACTTTCTGAATGCCCTGTAGGTCACATGATTTCATGATGTATTTGTAATGAGTATAGAGGAGAGGAGGCTCTCTCAGTACCACATTTCCTTCCTATAATTAAACAGGTTTTGCAGGTTTAACTTCTAAAGCCATTTAGAAGGAAACAGTGGACAAATAACGCCGATAGAATATCGGACAAAACATTTCTGAGGTTAGTGCACCTTGTTTTATTTACTGCATGGAAAGTGTTTGATCATTTCCTATTGTAACTTTTTTAAAGGGAGTATACATAAAACTATTAAAATTAGATGTATAGACAAACTAATAGTTATTCTGAAAATATCTAGCACAGCAGGCCTAGTGCTACTTCATTTCCAGAGTTATCTAAAAGGGATACTTTGGGATTTTGGCAATAAGGCCCTTTATCTACTTCCCCAGAGTCAGATGAACTCATGGATACTATTTTTATTATTTTCTGTGTCCAGTATGAAGGAAGTTAGAGGTGGCTTTGCAAGCCAATGCTAAAGTGCTTTAACGCAATGACTGGTAGACTTCCAGTCATTGTGCTAATGCTAGATAGTGGCTAACTAGCGCTATAGCAATTGCTAACTTCAAACTGCACGCAGAGATATAAAAATGATATACACGAGTTAAACTGACTCTGGGGAAGTAGACAAAATACCGAAGTATCCCTTTAAGGCCTATATTTTTGTCAGTCAGAGTTGATCAATCTGATATTTTCAGATTCAGTGTGTTGTTTTTATTATGTGTGATGTGACCTGACACTACTTGTGGGATCATTAGCCTAAAATTGTGGGAGCACAAACTTCTTGAATCAGACCAGTGTATTGCCTCCTGTTGAATAGTGACTGGCCCGGAGCAATATGCCTATATGTCCCATTCCTCAAAGAAAAGTAAATCGTCAAGTAAGGGTTATATATATTTAAACTAGTAATATACTGCAGGTAGAAAATTACAGCTGTAGCCTAAAGGTTTTTAGGTTAAGACAATTGAGATGAAAGACGATAGGCCTACTCATTTTGAGGTGAAAGACGATAGGCCTACTCATTTTGAGGTGAAAGACGATAGGCCTACTCATTTTGAGGTGAAAGACGATAGGCCTACTCATTTTGAGGTGAAAGACGATAGGCCTACTCATTTTGAGGTGAAAGACGACAGGCCTACTCATTTTGAGGTGAAAGACGACAGGCCTACTCATTTTGAGGTGAAAGACGACAGGCCTACTCATTTTGAGGTGAAAGACGACAGGCCTACTCATTTTGAGGTGAAAGACGACAGGCCTACTCATTTTGAGGTGAAAGACGACAGGCCTACTCATTTTGAGGTGAAAGACGACAGGCCTACTCATTTTGAGGTGAAAGACGACAGGCCTACTCATTTTGAGGTGAAAGACGACAGGCCTACTCATTTTGAGGNCTGTTGAATAGTGACTGGCCCGGAGCAATATGCCTATATGTCCCATTCCTCAAAGAAAAGTAAATCGTCAAGTAAGGGTTATATATATTTAAACTAGTAATATACTGCAGGTAGAAAATTACAGCTGTAGCCTAAAGGTTTTTAGGTTAAGACAATTGAGATGAAAGACGATAGGCCTACTCATTTTGAGGTGAAAGACGATAGGCCTACTCATTTTGAGGTGAAAGACGATAGGCCTACTCATTTTGAGGTGAAAGACGACAGGCCTACTCATTTTGAGGTGAAAGACGACAGGCCTACTAATTTTGAGGTGAACGACGACAGGCCTACTAATTTTGAGGTGCACTCTAATTCTTCTCGCCTGATGATTTTGTCCACTCCATTGGTCCTAAGTGGGAGCTCTGCCCATCTGGCTACTGTTTCAAATGCTAACATTTTAGCATTTGTGGCTCAAATCCAATGCAAGTCAATGGTATTTATATTACCATTTTGACGTTTCATGTCTAAATCCACCCAAAGTATACAATAATTGATTGTGTAACTCAATTAAAGGGATAGTGTGAAATTCTGGCAATCAAGCCATTTTTCTACTAGAGAATGGTATTTAAAGGTGCAATATGCAGAAATCGCTCCAAAATTTCCTGGTTTGCTAAAATTCTAATAGTTTGCCTATTTTCTGGTTTGTGGCAAAACAAGAGCAGGGTTTTTGAAAACTTGGTCCTGGGGCCCCCACTGGGTGCACATTTTGGTTTTTGCCATAGCACTACACAGCAGTGGGGGTTAGTGCCGTTTCAGATGAGGGACGCCATTTATTTGTTTTTTTTTCCATGAGCATGTCCTTTTTTCTATTACAGCATATTGGACGACTGTCATTCATGTTCCATTCACTCTGTTCAACGTAACAGCGATGGGTTTAGGCATTGGTGTAAAGTACTTAAGTAATACTTTCAAGTATTTTTAATTACTTTTATTTTTGAAGTATGTGTACTTTACTATTTATATTTTTGACAGCTTTTACTTCACTACATTCCCAAAGGAAATGATATACTTTTTACTCCATACATTTTCCCTGACACCCAAAAGTACTCATTACATTTTGATGGCTTAGCAGGACAATAAAATGGTCCAATTCCAATTCACACATTCAAGAGATCATCCCTGGTCATCCCTACTGCCTCTGATCTGGAGGACTCACGGAGCACATGCTTCATTGGTAAATAATGTCTGATTGTTGGAGTGTGCCCCTGGATATCCACAAATAAAATAAAAACAAGAAAATTGTGCAGCCTGGTTTGCTTAATATAAGGACTTTGAAATGATCTATACTTTAACTTCAGCATGTTTTATCAATTACATTTACTTTTTTTAAATCAAATACTTTTAGACTTTCTCAAGTAGTATTTTACTGGGTGACTTTCACTTTTACTTGAGTCATTTTCTATTAAGGGATCGGAGTCCCATCTACGGGACAGTTGTACATCATGCAGCTCCTTGTCAACATCTCAGACATTAGATAAACAACAAACCTCTGTACATATAAGTGTCTTGTATTGGCTGAAAGCTTAAATTCTTGTTAATATAACTGCACTGTCCAATTTACAGTAGCTATTACTGTGAAAAAATGCCATGCTATTGTTTGAGGAGAGATCCTAACAACAAAACACTTTTTTCACAGCGATAGGTTTGATAAATTCACCTCTGAAGGTGAGATGTGTAACCGGTGCCCCCACACATTGACTCTGTACCGGTACTCCCCTGTATATGGTCTCGCTATTGTTGTTTTGGTGCTGTTCTTTAATTACTTGTTACTTTTATCTCTTATTCCAGTCTGTACTTTTTGAATCTGCATTGTCAGTTAGGGGCTCATAAGTAAGCATTTCAATGTAAGGTCTACACCTGTTGTATTTGGCGCATGTGACGAATAAAATAAAATTCGATTTGATTTCAACTTCTCCTGTCCTACACGTCTGCTTGTAATAACATCATTCAGCCAGCAGGTGGTGCTGGAGGGGAATCAGAGGGGGCTGGAGGAGCTGGCTCTGAAACACTGCAACCTTCTCTAAAACGTAAGTGAGCGGTTCGGCTCCGACAGTATTAACAATAAAGATCCATCCTCCTTTGATCGATTACCTGTTCCGCATCATGTTTAAAGACAGCTATGCAAGGCCTATTCAACATGTTGGAGTAAAATGACGGGTCAGTTTGCAGCTTTTCGATGTATTTCTTCCTCTTAGTTGATGCAGGATTCTCTTGCATCAGCTGATCGATGTCATCAACAGAGACCTACGGTATGACTCTCAATTCTACATCATATGGTCGTGCTTGGCTTTGCATTAAACTAATATCTTAATGATTTCAGCTTCACATACTGACACTGTTTTTAAACTAGGAAACTTTACATTTGCCACAGTGTATTGAGGCGTAGTTGGATTATTTATTTTTATTTATACTTTTTGGCATTCATTGCCCAGTGTGCCTATCAGAGATTGAAGAGCCATCCACCCTGCCCTGTGGACATGTCTTCTGTCTGTCCTGCCTGCAGAGCAGCCTTCAGACAGGCACTACTGTCCTAATTTCATGGAAGAGCTGCAGCCAGACTTCCAACCGTTTGTGTCTCAGACCATCAGATGAGTTCAGAAACATCCTTCAACATCCACCATTCTACTTTAGTGATCTTTGCTCTGAAGCTGACGTTTGTCTTTACCTCTTCACACAACACTAACTTTATATGATGTTATTATGAATGTGATAGATGATTGAAATGTCTGATTTACAGTTAGCTTGTGTCATCGGTTACGTCTATTCAAAAAGCAGCATTCAGTGAATGCGTTGACTCTGGTGCTGTTACGTACCCCTCTATCTGTTTTAGCCTCTCTCAGGGCAGCCCTGCAGCAGCATGCAGAGATCAGGGCGAGGCTGCTGTAACTCCTTCTTCCTAGAGGTGATGAGGGAGAGCCCCAGAGAGGTGGTGTCCTTCTTCTGCCTGTCTGACGGGGAGAGCCCCAGAGAGGTGGTGTCCTTCTTCTGCCTGTCTGACGGGGAGAGCCCCAGATAGTGGTGTCCCTCTTCTGCCTGTCTGACAGGGAGAGCCCCAGAGAGGTGGTGTCCCGCTTCTGCCTGTCTGACAGGGAGAGCCCCAGAGAGGTGGTGTCCCGCTTCTGCCTGTCTGACAGGGAGAGCCCCAGAGAGGTGGTGTCCCGCTTCTGCCTGTCTGACGGGGAGAGCCCCAGAGAGGTGGTGTCCCTCATCTGCCTCCCTGTCTAACATATACAGTGCTGTGAAAAAGTATTTGTCCTCTTTCTAATTTTCTTAACTTTTGCTTATTTTTGTTACTGAATGTTATCAGATCTTCAACCTAAACCTAATATTAGATAAAGGGAACCTGAGTGAACAAATAACACAACAATGACTTGCTTGTTTGATTTATTTCATGAACAAAGTTTTGCATCACTCAATTCCCCTGTGTAATTGCTTAGTTATTGAGAAATAACTGGTTGTACCACCTTTAGCTGCAATGAATACATCTCTCACGTCGCTGTGGATGAATTTTGGCCCACTCGTCCATGCAGAACTGTTTTAACTCAGCGACACTTGTGGGTTTTCAAGAATGAACTGCTCGTTTCAAGTCCTGCCACAACATCTCAACTTTGATTAGGTCTGGACTTTGACTAGGCCATTCCGAAACTTCACATTTGTTGCTTTTGAGCCATTTTCATGTAGACTTGTGTGTTTTTTTTATCATTGTCTTGCTGCATGACCCAGCTGCGCTTCAGCTCACAGACAGATGGCCTGACATTCTCCTCTAGAATTATCTGATACAGAGTAGAATTCACGGTTCCTTCTATTAAGGCAAGTCATCCAGGTTCTGAGGCAGCAAAGCCTCCCCAAACTATCACACTACCAACACCATGCTTGACCATTAGTATAAGGTTCTTACTGTGAAATGCAGTGTTTGGACTTCACCAGACATAATGGGACCCCATATTGTCCAAAAAGTGATACTTTTGACCCATCTGTCTATAGAACATTTTTCCAAGTGTGTTGATGATCATCCAGGTGCTTGTCCCACTTCTGCCTGTCTGACGGGGAGAGCCCCAGAGAGGTGGTGTCCCGCTTTTGCCTGTCTGATGGGGAGAGCCCCAGAGAGGTAGTGTCCTTCTTCTGCCTGTCTGACGGGGAGAGCCAAGGGGTCTGAATATTTTCCAAATGCACTGTATTTTTACACAGGGCTTATGTGTAAATATTAGGTTCATGATCGCTTAATCAAAGCTTAGAAGTTGTTCCACTTGTCTGAATAATCCCACAAGGGTGTGCATCACCATGTCATAGACTAGGAGTGGGAGGCTATTCACCAAAAATAATTTTCAGCACCATTTGTCGCATAATTTATTTCACCCCAAAAAAAACGATCCACCCTTGTCAAATGTCTTTTGTGCATACAGTTTACAGACAAATTGGTGTTTACTCCACACCTGTTGTGATTTTTTTTTCTATTGCATAAAAATGGTTGGATGGAAGCCTGGATTGTGCCAATCTTTCCACATGGCATGAAATCATCTCATCTCAGGGTGACTTCTGTCACATTAAGAAGCTGTGATAGAGGTAATGCTGAGTAAATACCTAACGTCAAGTCAGATAGTTTCACGTTCAGTCCCTGAACAAGTGATGAGAAACAGATGCAGGTAGGGCTGCATACCAATGAAACAAAATATGTTCTCATGCTTTGAATTGTTCACACTACCTGCGTTGCTTAATACATTTATTTTGCAACTGTATAATACATATGAAGTTGGTTCATGTGAAAATAATAACATATACAGTGCTGTGAAAAAGTATTTGTCCCCTTTCTAATTTTCTCAACTTTTGCTTATTTTTGTTACTGAATGTTATCAGATCTTCAACCTAAACTTAATATTAGATAAAGGGAACCTGAGTGAACAAATAACACAACAATGACTTGCTTGTTTGATTTATTTCATGAACAAAGTTTTGCATCACTCAATTCTCCTGTGTGAAAAAGTAATTGCTTAGTTATTGAGAAATAACTGGTTGTGCCACCTTTAGCTGCAATGAATACATCTCTCACGTTGCTGTGGATGAATTTTGGCCCACTCGTCCATGCAGAACTGTTTTAACTCAGCGACATTTGTGGGTTTTCAAGAATGAACTGCTCGTTTCAAGTCCTGCCACAACATCTCAACTTTGATTAGGTCTGGACTTTGACTAGGCCATTCCGAAACTTCACATTTGTTGCTTTTGAGCCATTTTCATGTAGACTTGTGTGTTTTTTTTATCATTGTCTTGCTGCATGACTCAGCTGCGCTTCAGCTCACAGACGGATGGCCTGACATTCTCCTCTAGAATTCTCTGATACAGAGCAGAATTGATGGTTATTTTTATTAAGGGAAGTCATCCAGGTCCTGAGGCAGCAAAGCCTCCCCAAACCATCACACTACCAACACCATGCTTGACCATTAGTATAAGGTTCTTACTGTGAAATGCAGTGTTTGGACTTCGCCAGACATAATGGGACCCCATGTTGTCCAAAAAGTGATACTTTTGACCCATCTGTCCATAGAACATTCTTCCAAGAGTGTTGATGATCATCCAGGTGCTTCTTGGTAAACTTGAGTCAACTTTTTTGGAACGCGACGGGTCCCATTATGTCTGGCGAAAACCAAACACTGCATTCCACAGTAAGAACTTTATACCCCAATGGTCAAGCATGGTGGTGGTAGTGTGATGGTTTGGGGATGCTTTGCTGCCTCATGACCTGGATTACTTTTTTGGGGGGGTTTGGTGTCTCCCTTCCAAAAATACTTACTTTGACGACAGTGCCCCCGTTGCCGAAGCCCCTGTTCACAAAAGGGTTCTGGGCTTCATTTTTACAGTCTTACAGAAGCACAATTTATGTTGGAAGCATATCCTTATCGACGTCCTTAATGCCCCCAAGTTCTACGGTGTTCACTAGTTTCATCACCAAGCCTGGCCTGTGGCGTGCATGCGCAATTTGTCCCTGGGGTGTGTAGTGATACAGGTTATGGACTCTATAGGCCACAGGTGTCAAACAAATACAACGGAGGGTCGAGTAGCTGCAGGTTTTCACTCCTTCCTTGTACTTGATTGATGAATTAAGGTCACTAATTAATAAGGAACTCCCCACACCTGGTTGTCTATGGCTTAGTTGAAAATAAAAACAAAACCTGCAGACACTTGGCCCTCCATGGAATGGGTTTGACACCCCTCCTATAGGCGATTTAAATGGTGGTAGCGTAGTCGAAGGAACAAGCAGTGCTAAACGCAACCTTGCTGTTATCCCACACGCAGTCTCTGAGGTTCTATGTTTAAAGTAATGAAATACCAAGAAAATACATATTTTTGTCAGATTCCTTAAATGTACTGAGAATGTTCCAAAGCCAAGCAACTATGCTGCACCATTCCCAGAATGTTGTGGGAAGGTTGTAGGCAAAATATCCATAGGACAACCACACTCTCACTCAGCTCTAAGAAACATGTGGTTCTCAGAACGTTATGTGCTAACTGGGACGGCATTATGAACTTTATCCAGTACCAGGACATTTTATCCAAAAACCTGGTTGACTCTGCCACAAGGCTGAAACTTTGTCGCAAGTGGATCTTTCAGCAAGACAATAACCCCAAGCACACATCAAAATACAAAAATAAAATGTGTTAATGGCCACAAAATCTAAATTTTGCAATGGCTCTCAGTCTCCGGACTTGAAACCCATTGAAACCTGCTTGAATTGAAGAGGGCAGTCCATGAGTGCAGACGAAGGAGATCAATGACCCCATCGTAGCTATGCGCTGCCTACCAGATCCTTAACCTAAACATTTGCAATGCTAGCTAACTAGCCTATGTGTAACCAGTGTAACCGCGGTGAAATGGCTGGCAGGTTTGCGGTGCAAGCTAGTAGTGTTTCAATCGGTGACATCACTCGATCTGAGACATTTGAACGAGTTGTTTCCCTTCCCACTTTTGTGGAGAGATAGGTAATGATGATCCGTGGGTGACTGTTGTCGATGTGTTCAGCGGGTGCCTTGTTCCAGCCCAGGCTGGGGCAAGGAGAGGGATGGAAGCAATACTGTTACATATGTAGCTTGATAGCTACTGCCACATCATTGTCCAATTCATTTGTTTAGGCCAGGGCTGTTCAATGTCGGTCATGTAGGGCCAAAACCCTTGTGGTTTTTCCATTTAATCAGGGACTCAAACCTGGGACACCGTTTGAGTGCAACTAACTGCCGGGTAGAAACAAAAAACATAAGTGTTTTGAACAGCTCTGGTTTATGCTATACACAACTCTGTTCATATGACCATAAGAGACAATATTTTCCACTTCCCCAGTTACTCCAATAAAAATCTCCTGGTGCCGGTGCCGGCGATGTGGTGATGTCATAGATGGAGAGGCAAATTCGGCAAAAACATCCGTCCCGAAGACAATTACTTGAATCATTCAATGGATATTTTGGGGACAAAAGTGATAACGAAAGTCTCTTATTTTAAATTTTCAAATTTGACTTCTCTACAGGGCCGTCTATCAGAATTGTCTTTCTGGGCCATTCTTTAGATAAACTGTAATACCGAAGCTGTCCTCCGAGTCCAGTCGAAAGCATGCTTCCAGACCGGAACCCTGGGGCCTTGGCTGGTAGAGATAGAGGTGTAGAATGATTGGGAGTGAATGGGGGGCTTTGCCGCTTAGACTTCCCCTCCTGAATCATGCTAGGCACTCAGCATTTTCCATTGTGAGGTAAGGTGAAACTTTGCATTTATAAGTAGTGCACAAATTCTTGTGTCAATGCACAACCTCATCGTGTAACGCTGTTATTAAAGATAAGAATGTTTTAAAGTGGTGAGTCCAAAACATGCAGTCATAATCACACAGTCATCATTTATCATCAGTCACTTATCCGGTTTAGCTGTATTTCTGGTTCAGTGAGGTATTGCATGTGAAGGTGATGTCCTTGGTTGAACGTTAACAAGATGCATAACAATCATTGTTAAAAGTGTCTGTTGGTTCTCAGCACACAGTCACTTCAATTAGATGGAACTTTTAAGTACATATTTTTAACAATACTTGTGCATTGAAACTATAATTTCAGTAAATCTAAACTTACCAGTTGTTATGTGTGTGCTGAGAGATACATTTCATTCCTAAGTAGACAAACAATGGGTGTATGACTTCTGGAATTTCATTGAAACCAGGCTTAAATTTGATCTGAACATTCCATTAAATACTAGTTCTTTGGATATCATTTGTTTTTATTTTTTGAATTAAACATTTAAAAAGGTTCCCCTAGAACAAGACAATGTTCAAATCTAGTTAATGACGAGGTGTTAGGATTTGTACATAACTATTGTTTTTCAGCTTGCATCCCGGACGTTGCCCTTGGTCTACCTATGTCTTTTGCATTCTACCTACTGTGTAAAGCTTTCTCTTGTCACTATCACCCATGGATGGCCATTGTGAATTTAGGGTTTTAAGCTGTATTTAGAAAAAAAAAAACATTTGTTAAAGGTGCAATGCAAATACAATTTGATATATTTTTTATATTAGCTGCTAGACGATTAATCAGGTGTGCGCAATTTTGATGTATCCTTATAGCGACAACATTGGAGCTTTACTGTACATCTTCTTTTGATGGCTAAATCTTACATATGCTCCAAGGAGGGGGAGGTTGTTAAGTTAGAAGCAAGGGAGGCTATAGCCTCATGATGAGCCAATCTTCTGGTTTAATTTCTCAACAGAGGAATTTAAAATATGTATTTAACAGCATTGGTCACGCATCATGTACTGTCTAATCCATCGTTCTTTCTTTTGTCATAGCTGTCATCCATGAATGTCAAGATTCTTAACATGAACAAAACATTTATTGTTAGTCGTCGTGGCTACATTTCCGCCTTATCTACCTGGCTGTAGTAAATACGGTTTCAAAGTTGATTTGTGATGTGCACAGGATACAGACGATGTAAAACCCTAGCTCTTTCCCGTCCATGCAGTACAGGGTCAGTGCCAGTACTATAGCTCCAATGTGCAGGGACACTGGAGTGGCTAAACTGTACGTACAGTTTTTCACAATTCCTGACATTTAATCCTAGTAAAAATTCCCTGTCTTAGGTAAGTTAGGATCACCACTTTATTTTAAGAATGTGAAATGTCAGAATAATAGTAGAGAGAATGATTTATTTCAGGTTTTATTTCTTTCATCACATTCCCAGTTGGTCAGAAGTTAACATACATTCAATTAGTATATAGTAGCATTGCCTTTAAAATGTTTAACTTGGGTCCAAAAGTTTGGGTAGCCTTCCACAAGCTTCCCACAATAAGTTGGTGAATTTTGTCCCATTCCTCCTGACAGAGCTGGTGTAACTGGGTCAGGTTTGTAGGCCTCCTTGCTCGCACACACTTTTTCAGTTTTGCCCACAAATTTTCTATAGGATTGAGGTCAGGGCTTTGTGATGGCGACTCCAAAACCTTGACTTTGTTGTTCTTAAGCCATTTTGCCACAACTTTGGAAGTATACTTGGGGTCATTGTCCATAAATAAGTTGTATGGAGTACATCTAGCTGAAATGACTACAGTAAAGCCTGCAAAAACACTACATTGAATACTATAATATTTTTTCATGTGGGTTGTTTGGGGAAACGTGTCTCGTTCACGAATCAAACTAAGAAACCCCTTGGTGTCTTCCTCCGTCCATTTGTCTTGTCGTGCCTGGCATGTTATTTTGTCCCATAAGCAGTAGACACGTAGAGTGAAATGTGGAGCTTCATAGTTATGTGATGACAACACGTTGCCAGCATACTGTTTCAGTATGATATGTTGGATAGAAGAATAAAGACAGACACCAATGTCAAGTTCAATTATAGCCTTGTTCAAGCATTGTACAAATGCCTACACACAAAGTCCAGGGAGCAGATTACCTATCAACTAGACTCTGTAACACATACCTTCAAAGTTATTAAACAATTATCATTTATTTGAGCAACGCCGTTTCCATCACCATTTTTAACAAAGTTGATGAATGAGAAATCCACCATGTCGAACAGATCAAACTTGTTTTTTGACAAACTTTAGAACATTTCTCCTAGATCTGCCATTCCCATTACATATGTTGCATTGAATTAACCTGGGTCAATGGAAACCTGCCTACTGACTTCTGAATGTCGTAGCCACAAATCAAAGTGCATCAGGATCAGGAGCCTTTCTTGTGTATTTTGCTGTTCGTTCTTAGCCTAAAGCTTAACAAATCCAATCAAATTGTATTTGTCACATGTGCCGAATACAACAGGTGTAAACCTTACAGTGAATATGCCTACCTACAAACCCTTAACCAACATTGCATTTTTAGGAAAAACAAGAGTTAAGAAAATATTTACTAAATAAACTAAAGTAAGAATACAAGAGCAACAATAAAATAACAATAAGGAGGCTACAGTGGGGAAAAAAAGTATTTAGTCAGCCACCAATTGTGCAAGTTCTCTCACTTAAAAAGATGAGAGAGGCCTGTAATTTTCATCATAGGTACACTTCAACTATGACAGACAAAATTAGGAAAAAAAATCCAGAAAATCACATTGTAGGATTTTTAATGAATTTATTTGCAAATTATGGTGGAAAATAAGTATTTGGTCA
>QNTS01002651.1:123562-135342 GCA_003317085.1 Hucho hucho
AGCTGAGTGTAGAGGGAAGCTGTGCGGTGAGGAAGGAGCTGAGTGTAGAGGGAAGCTGTGCTGTGAGGAAGGAGCTGAGTGTAGAGGGAAGCTGTGCTGTGAGGAAGGAGCTGAGTGTAGAGGGAAGCTGTGCTGTGAGGAAGAAGCTGAGTGTAGAGGGAAGCTGTGCTGTGAGGAAGAAGCTGAGTGTAGAGGGAAGCTGTGCTGTGAGGAAGGTTGGCATCAAGAGCAAAAAGAGGGATAAGTCCTTCAGTGGTTCAGAGATGGAACCTGACGTGTGGATGAAGTACCTACAGAGAGGACTGCCGCGTTCGTGCCTCGTCCTGATTATGATAAGGATGATTCTGGCCCAGTGGGAGTGAGATTTGTGGAGAGAATGGATCCTTGTATTCTGGCTGATAAATAGGTGGCGTCAGGTTCGATGGAGAAGAGATTGGGGACTGTTGAATCGGTGAAAGTAACTCAAAGTGGACTCGTGAACTGAGAAACATATATAGTCAGACAGATTTATTGTGTTTCTTCAGTCCAGAGGGAGCTGGTCGCTCCGGACCACGCAACGAGGGACAAGAACTATGACTTAGCTGTCCGGAAGTAGGGCGCCATTGAAAGGAGTGATAACGGGGGGTGGCATTAAGTGTTGAGGAGGATCAGCTGAAATTGAGTATTCCGGGTGTCTGTGAAGCCAGTCGTTTGGTGTGACGTAGACCTGGTGGAAAACTTGGTGAAACGTAGAAGACTTTGTCTGTCCTGCTGAGTTTTGATGCAGAGTCTTTGCCCGACAAGGTCAAGTTAGGATGTGTCAGTTATCCCGTGAGAGCTTTTGTTCTGAAAATACTCGTGTTTTATGTGCCAAACAGTGTGTAGGAGGAAGATTCCTAGATGTGAGAAGTGTGCAGGATGGCATGAGACAAAGGAATGTGTAGTATCGGTGGAGAAAGCTGTGTGTGAGCTGTGGGGGTGCACATGGGGCTGGAATCGGAGGTGTCCGGTGAGACAAAGGCAGCTTGGGGTTAACATGGGTCAGAGTAGTACAGAAAGTGTTGTATGCTGAAGCAGTGAAGAGAGTGGTAGAGGAAGATGGGTACAGGGTGAGGGGTACAAGGTGAGGGATCCTGAGAGGATTCCTGTGAGTTGGCAAAGACCCACAAAGAGGGATAAGAATAATATGTGCATCTGTAAGGTTGGGTTCTTAGCATTCATAGCCATGGTTGTCAACAGTATTGCAGAAATGGAATGTAAGTCACAGAAAATAGAGGTTGTGGTGGCAGCCACAGAGAAGTACTTGGGATTGCGAGGTTTTTCTGCAGAAGAGTTGCACAGGGTGTTGAGTGGTAGTGTTCTGTCCTCCAAGATCGTTGGTCTGGAGTAGGTTTTAGACAGGGTTAAGTAGTGGAATGGGCTGGTGATTATTTTTGTTGTGAGGGCTAAAAGCTGTCAGGGAAATTTAATTTTTTCCCAATTTTGTATTACCGGAATGTAATATATATAGACCATGACTGGCCTCACACTCCAGTACAGTAGGTGGCGGTGTATGCACCTAAAAGTTGGATGTGATGTGTCAACCTAATCCTAAACAAGAAGAAGAAGAAGAAGCTGTCCAGTGAAGACAGGAAGACTGGTCTTGGCACCAGTGTTACAGATGTGATTGTACTTCGTAACTATGCGTGTGTACAGTAATTTAATCAGGTGACATGAATACAAAGCCGGTGAGAGATGGTTAGAATAGGATGGGAGGCCAAAAGTCTGTGTAACCAATAGAGAGTCAGAGTCCCGAGTGTGGGAACAAACATAGACTGTCCCACGGTTGGGTAAAGAAAGTTCATGGTCAACAAATCATTTAGGAGTCATGATGCAAATAGAAAAATAGCAAAATGCACAATAATTGTTTTTAAATATATAACGACTTGGGGCTAGCCATTATAAGTTCAGTGTCACTCACTGTGTGTGCTGGAGGTCAGCAAAAGCTCAGGAGAGAGGGGGAGTGTGGTGGAGGTACCTGTACCAGACAGGGGGAGACAGGCCAGGGCAGACAGGGAACAGATCGCTAGGTGGAATCCAAGCAGCAGTGCAGCAGAATGGCCACTTGTTGGGCCCAAAGGCATCGGCACCTCTCACTTCACACCTCCGTGCTAATTGAAGTTGTATCTGGTCTGTCCTAGCAAGCGCAGTTCCAGGTTGGATGGTCTCCTCGGGACTCTGCTGTTTGTTTGCTAGAGCACCCTCTGTATAGCTTGGAAAAAGGAAAGCAGTAATCCCCTCCAGTTAATTTTGGCCAAAATTTGATTGTAGTTTTGATCTGGAGCAAAGGCCATGCTGTGGAGGGTAGCATCCTGCATATGTCCCTGACGAAAAATCCAAGTTGATCTAACTCCAGATCTATAATTTTGTAAAAAACATGTTGAAAAATGTGAGAGCTCACATGCAGCTGTGTCTCTCTCTGCTCCAACCCATACTCCAATAGTATGATAGACACAAGGAAACACATTAGATGTGCAGGACAACAGTATGTTGATGGCTGTAGATTTGTGATACGTCTGTTAGCGTGGAAATAACTATGAATTAGCAGGGAGCCAATGTGACCATTACAGTTAGGACATGCTAGCCAATTCGCTCTTACAGCAATAACATACAAAACCACTTCCCAGGATGCCCGCTAACAAGTACAGTACACATACAGTACCGGTCAAAAGAATGGACACCGACTCATTCAAGGGTTTTTCTTTATTTTTACTATTTTCTACATTGTAGAATAATAGCGAAGACATCAACACGATGAAATAACACATTAAGGAATCATGTAGTAACCACAAAAGTGTTAATCCATTGAATACATCCATAGTCACCAGCACTGCATCCATCGAATTCACTTCTTAATAAGTTCATATATGGCAGTTAGCAGACACTTCTATCCAAAGCCACTTATAGTATAGTGAATACTTAAAGTATGTGATCCCTGCGGGAATTGAACCCACAACCTTTCAGTGTTAACCCTGTGTAGGAACGAGAACCTTTCAGTGTTAACCCTGTGTAGGAACGAGAACCTTTCAGTGTTAACCCTGTGTAGGAACGAGAACCTTTCAGTGTTAACCCTGTGTAGGAACGAGAACCGAGAGCAGAGGACGAGATGTCTCCAGACGTGAATGAATTTTTGCTGAATGTGTAGCTGTGGGGAAAGGGGATATCTAGTCAGTTACATAACTGAATGCTTTCAACCGACATGTATCTTCCATATTTCACATCAAATCAATTCAAATGTTATTAGTCACATTCCCCGAATACAAAAGGTGTAGACCTTACAGTGAAATGTTTACTTACGAACCCCCAACCAACAATGCAGTTTCAAAAAATATGGATAAGAATAAGAGATAAAAGTAACAAGTAACTAAAGAGCAGCAGTAAAAACTAACAATATATACAGGGGGGTGCCGGTACAGAGTCAATGTGCGGGGGCACCGGTTATGCAAATGATCTGGGTAGCCATTTTATTAGATGTTCAGAAGTCTTATGGCTTTGGGGTAGAAGCTGTTTAGAAGCCTCTTGGTCCTATACTTGGCGCTCCGGTACCACTTTCTGTGCGGTAGCAGAGAGAACAGTCTTTGACTAGGGTGGCTGGAGTCTTTGACAATTTTTAGGGCCTTCCTCTGACACCGCCTGGTATAGATGTCCTGGATGGCAGAAAGCTTGGCACAAGTGATGTACTGGGCCGTTCGCACTACCCGCTGTTGTGCCTTGCAGTCGGAGGCCGAGCAGTTGCCATACCAGGCAGTGATGCAACCAGTCAGGATGCTCTCGATGGTGCAGCTGTAGAACCTTTTAAGGATCTGGACCCATGCCAAATCTTTTCAGTCTCCTGAGGGGAAATAGGTTTTGTCGTGCCCTCTTCACAACTGTCTTGGTGTGCTTGGACCATGTTAGTTTGTTGGTGATGTGGACACCAAAGAACTTGAAGCTCTCAACCTGCTCCACTGCAGCCCCGTCAATGAGAATGGGGGCGTGCTCGGTCTTCTTTTTCCTGTAGTCCACAATCATCTCCTTTGTCTTAACCTAACCCCTCTGAATCAGAGAGGTGAGGGGGGCTGCTTTAAACGTCGTGCACATCATCGGCGCCCGGGGAGAAGTAGTTGTTGTTTTAGGGTGTTAATATCCTTATTCTAGGGCAGAACGGCAGATTTTTCCACTTGGGGATTCGAACCAGCAACCTTTCGGTTACTGGCCCAACGCTAGGCTACCCGCCGAACTATAGTTGAACTTTCTACAGTAAATATCTCTTAATCCTACGTGAGTCATGACAAAGTGGTCTCTGTGTTGTTAATATACTACACCTCTCTGACCTCTGATCTCTCCGACCTCTCTGTCCCCTCTGTCACTTTTTTTCAAACCCAAATGTTCCCCGGCGCCAACAGATGATGCTCCTTAGTTTTATTTTCTATCCACTTGGCCCCATCAAGTGGCCATTTTATCCAGGTTTTCCCTCCTCAACAAATGCCAACGGCATTACCACCACCAAGCCAAATGCTTTTGTCAGGTGACTTGCATTTTGTGGACCAACACTCACACTTTTCCCCCTCCCTTTCTAGCTCTGACTTTGGTGATAGCTACTTTATTGAGGAAAAATGTACTTGCTACAAATGTGATTTGTTGTTGTCACACCTAGCTATCTTAAGATGAATGCACTAACTATGGCTGTGATTTGTTGTTGTCACACCTAGCTATCTTAAGATTAATGCACTAACTATGGCTGTGATTTGTTGTTGTCACACCTAGCTATCTTAAGATGAATGCACTAACTATGACTGTGATTTGTTGTTGTCACACCTAGCTATCTTAAGATGAATGCACTAACTATGACTGTGATTTGTTGTTGTCACACCTAGCTATCTTAAGATGAATGCACTAACTATGACTGTGATTTGTTGTTGTCACACCTAGCTATCTTAAGATGAATGCACTAACTGCTCTGGATAAGAGCATCTGCTAAATGACTCAAATGTAAGTGTATGATTACAGAAACAGATCTGAAACAAGGCTAGTTCCCGCTCCGGGGGGAAGTTTCCTAAAGGTACAGTTCAGCTTCCCTTCCCCCAATCCTACCCTTAACCATTAGTGGGGGAAAATGCTAAACTGACCCAAGATCAGCGTCTAGGGTTCAACTACACCCGAGTTCCTCCGTCTCGCTCTGCGTGGCACTGCCTGCCTGCCTAATGTCGCCCCCTCCCGATATGCTGTAGGAGCTGCAGCAGACGAGAGCCCAGAGTGCTGCAGAGGTACAGACCTCGGCCCAGGAGGAGATGAAAACCCTGAGATCCCACAGCACCAAGAAACCCCCCAAGACCACCTCCTCCCCCCCCCCGTAACCAGAGCCCCACCTCACCCTGCAACAGGAACCTCATCTCCCCCACTGACTCTGACGCCAAGGCCCAGAACACAGGTCAATCTCTCCCAAGGCCTCTCATGACAACTTAGCCCATCAGTCACATATAGTTGCATTTAGACATTGCGCTCATGTTGTCCTCTATTTGTCCATAGACTCTAACAATGTGAACGTTGCGACTGACCTGGATGACGTCACGAACTTGAGAGCGCTGTCGCCTGCACTGTCCAATCGCAGAGATTCTCAATGCTCACAGGTAACAAACCAAGGATTTGTTGGTGATTCTAGCTCTATATACATTTAAATCAAATCAAATCAAATTTATTTATAAAGCCCTTCTTACATCAGCTGATGTCACAGAGTGCTGTACAGAAACCCAGCCTAAAACCCCAAACAGCAAGCAATGCAGGTGTAAAAGCACGGTGGCTAGGAAAAACTCCCTAGAAAGGCAAAAACCTAGGAAGAAACCTAGACAGGAACCAGGCTGTGAGGGGTGGCCAGTCCTCTTCTGGCTGTGCCGGGTGCAGATTATAACAGAACATGGACAAGATTTTAAAATGTTCATAAAACAGGCAGAACAGTTGAAACTGGAGAAGCAGCACGGCCAGGTGGACTCGGGACATCAAGGAGTCATCAGGCCAGGTAGGTCTTGAGGAATGGTCCTAATGCTCAGGTCCTCTGAGAGAGAGAGAAGAAAAAGAAAAAAAAGAAAGAGAGAGAGATAATTAGAGAGAGCATACTTAAATTCACACAGGACACCAGATAAGAGAAGAAATACTCCAGATATAACAGACGGACCCTAGCCCCCCGACACATAAACTACTGCAGCATAAATACTGGGGGCTGAGACAGGAGGGGTCGGGAGACACTGTGGCCCAGTCCGACGATACCCCCGGACAGGGCCAAACAGGCAGGATATAACCCCACCCACTCTGCCGAAGCACAGCCCCCACACCACTAGAGGGATATCTTCAACCATTTAACATAACAGATCATGTATGAGACCTGATCTATTCAATGTCTCATTCTCTACACCTGTCTTACTGATCTGTATATTGTCTACAATTATATCCATATGGTTGTAATGTTATCAAAGTTTTTTCTTCTCTGTATAACAGGAGATTGTGCAGCAGTCAGTTAGTGTGGAGGACTAGCGACAGGGGGCGCTGTTGAGCAGAGCCCAGTCTATGACCACCCTGAACAACCTGACAGGGGTAGGCAACTCCAGTCCTCGAGGACCTGATTGGTGTCACACTTTTTTTCCCATCCCTAGCAAACACAACTGATTAAACTAATTGCATTCTAAACTGAAGATCATGATTAGGTGATTATTGGAGTCAGGTATGTTAGCTGGAGCTGAGGCAAAACTGGGACATCAATCAGGCATCAATCAGGCATCAATCAGGCCCCCGAGGACTGGAGTTGACCACCCCTGTATAATAGACATGCTGAACCTGCTAGAGGAAGAACCAGAGAGGCTGTCTGAACCCAAGAGCTACCGCAAGGAGAAGTACTCCTGGATAGACAAGGTGAGACTGCTAGAGGAAGAACCAGAGAGGCTGTCTGAACCCAAGAGCTACCGCAAGGAGAAGTACTCCTGGATAGACAAGGTGAGGCTGCTAGAGGAAGAACCAGAGAGGCTGTCTGAACCCAAGAGCTACCGCAAGGAGAAGTACTCCTGGATAGACAAGGTGAGGCTGCTAGAGGAAGAACCAGAGAGGCTGTCTGAACCCAAGAGCTACCGCAAGGAGAAGTACTCCTGGATAGACAAGGTGAGGCTGCTCTACTGTCAGTTCCTCAAATGCTACTTGGAATTGTGGGCAATTTTTCTGTCAGGTTTCTCACCATATTTCTTTCGTCTATCCAGTCCTTATTCACTTCTTGTTAATGCCTTGTAATCCAATAGAGTTGAACTACCTGATGTGTACTCTAACTTCAGCCTTTAGCGCAATGAGGTAACAAAGTCTTGTTACGCCAGGAGATTCAAGTTCAAAGCCCCTTCGGTCACATATATATATATATATATATATATATATATATATATATATATATATGTGTTGTCTTCCTTCAGCACCGAGACTCCAACTCCCTGACCACTGATAATCTGGAGCGCCATGGCCAGCTGATCCATACCCCTGTGCTGCCAGATGTGTTGTCTTCCTTCAGCACCGAGACTCCAACTCCCTGACCACTGATAATCTGGAGCGCCATGGCCAGCTGATCCATACCCCTGTGGAGCCAGACCCACCCACTTTGGAGCCAGACCCTACATGTGCCAAATACAACAAGTGTAGACCTTACTGTCAAATGCTTACAAGCCCTTAACCAACAGTGCAGTTCAAGAAGAGTTAAGAAAATATGTACCAACTAAACTAAAGTAAAAAAATATATAATAAAAAGTAACACAATAAAATAACAATAACTAGGCTATATACAGGGGGTACTGGTACCGAGTCAATGTGCGGGTGTACAGGTTAGTTGAGGTAATTTGCACATGTAGGTAGGGGTGAAGTGACTATGCATAGATAATAAACAGCGACTAGCAGAAGTGTACAAAACAAATGGAGGGGGGGGGGGCATTTGATTAGTTGTTCAGCAGTCGTATGGCTTGGGGGTGGGTAGAAGCTGTTAAGAAGCCTTTTGGTCCTAGACTTGAGATACCAAGCTACAGAGCATCATGAGCTTCCTGGATGAGATGGAGAAGTCACCTCAGGTTCACACAAAGAGGTGAGGGGAAACTCACTCAATGTCCTTATCCAGATATTAATTTGAGAATACTGCTATTAAAATAGTACTGGGCTTGCCTCCATTTCTGAATTAGACCAACAACCATACTGACAATGAGGGGTTTCTATACTGAACAAAAATATAAACCCAACATGTAAAGTGTCCCATGTTTTATGAGCTGAAATAATAAATATACTTGAAATGTTCCATATGCACAAAAATCTTCAAATGTTGTGCATAAATTTGTTTACATCCCTGTTAGTGAGCATTTCTCTTTTGACAAGATAATCCATCCACCTGACAGGTGTGGCATATCAGGAAGCTGAATAAACAACATGATCTGAGGAGTATTTCTGTCTGTAATGAAGCCCTTTTGTGGGGAAAAACCAGTGGGTGGGCCTGGCTCGAAAGTGGGTGGGTCTGGCTCCAAAGTGGGTGGGTCTGGCTCCAAAGTGGGTGGGTCTGGCTCCAAAGTGGGTGGGTCTGGCTCCAAAGTGGGTGGGTCTGGCTCCAAATTGGGTGGGTCTATGTCATTCTCATTAAATGTCTAAGAACCGTTAGATCTCTTCTATGTGCGCAATATCTATGCTTCCCTTGCTTTATTTTCGGTTTTGTACACCAGCTTCAAACAGCTGAAAATACAATGTTTTTGGTTTTGGAAAATATTTTTCACAGCGGTTTAGATGGTACAATGATTCTCTACAATAGACCTGCTTGTTTTGTCACAAACTGAAATTAGACTATTCGAATTTTAGCAACCAGGAAATGGCGGAGCGATTTCTGCATATTGCATCTTTTAATTGTTACCCAGAAATGATTTGGTATTGAGATAAAAATGGCTGCATTGGAACTTTAAACACTTATTATATCTTTACCTGATCTCAACCTGTTCCAAATTTTTACAACTTTGGGGGGCCAAATTAAATCAGCTGCTGCCCAAGCTGTCCTCTCTTTTCATCCCTCTCTCCTTCTCCCTCTCTCCCTCTCCCCTTCCTCCCTCTCCTCTCGGCAGAGGGCGCTAACAGTGAGACACGTGAAGGAGACAGAGAAGGAGCTGAGTAGGAACTTCATTGTAGAGGTCACTATCCAGAGACACTTCGCCTTCATAGAGCAGGTACACACAGCACACACACACACACACACACACACACACACACACACACACACACACACTGATAGGACTCCCTCAAACTCTAATCTAAAATCAATGTGGATAGGTCAAGGCTATGCCGTCACTCTCTTTTAAAAACTGAAATGTCCTTATTGCCCCTATCACTCGTCTCACTTTATTTTCTGTCTCGGTTTGTGCTGCTGATTGATGATAAGAAGGCTCTGCGTTGTGAGGGTGTTATGTTCTGTTAATTACTGATGTCCCCTTTAAGAATTGAGCATCCTTGGACATGCGCAGTGTTGTTCTATGTTATTCGGGTTCCAATGCTTTTTAGTAAATGTGAAGCTCCAGTTCAACTCCTGGTGTTCCGAGTATTTCTTATTATACAAGTAGTAAGAGCTAAGGCACTACAATGGCGACGAGGATGATTACCTGCAGTGTGCATCACGAATGCAGATGGAGCTCGTAGGAAGAGAGGAAGATTTTGACCCTGTAGCACAACAGCTAGCAAGCAGTGACCACGAGGGGAGAGCTGACGAGAACGAGGCGGCAGATCAGAGACCCGTGGAGCCGGAGGTAAAGAGAATGGCTAGCATCGGGAAAATAGATGTGTTTGATGACACGCAAGAAAACTGGGCAACTTACATTGAACGACTGGACAAGAGAGTACCAGCGTTGTTGAGTTTAATTGGCCCAAAAACGTACAGTTTGCTAAGAGATCTGACTGCCCCTCTGAAGCCCTCCAATAAAACATTCACAGAGATTGTGGAGATATTGCAAAATCCCCTATCACCTAAACCACTCCTCATCGCTGAACGTTTTCGTTTCCACAAGAGAGATCAGAATGAGGGGGAGGGTGTTAGTACATATGTAGCAGAGTTGAAGAAACTGTCTGAACATTGCCAGTTTGGAGATTTGGAGAACCTAACCTTTGTGGACTGAAACATGAACACATTCAAAAACGTTTGCTCACAGAATCAGATCTCACTTTTGCAAAGGCTGTTGAAATTGCTGTGGCTATGGAAATCGCGACTAAAGATGCAATTGAGTTGCAAAGTAAAAGAAATACTGTCCTATCACAAACGTCCCTGCACAAGTTTTCACACAGCCGACAGCGCCCCCGTGTGGCCTAAAAATGCAACAGGTGTGACAGAGATGGTCACAGAGCAGAGGACTGCCGTTTCAAAGACGAAATTTGTCACAAATGCCATAGAAGGGGGCACATTCAAAGAACATGCAGAGCAAAATTCAGTCACAACAAGAAAACAGAAAATGAAAGGATCTGTGAATACACTAGCAGAGAACAGTGACAGTGATTCAGATGAACGATTAATTGGTACAATGGAGTTAAACACAGTGACTTCTCCCAGCAGTAGCATAATATGGGTGACACCAGAAATTTAAGGCAAACCCCTCAAAATGGATCTGGACACAGGATCTGCAGTGTCTATAATTTCCACAACGGTTTACAATGAGCACTTCAAGGCTATCAAGCTGAAGAACACAAATGTGTTGCTGAAAACCTACTCAGGAGAGAGATTGAGCCCAATGGGGGCGTTGCAGGTCAGAGTGAGTTATGGGGAGCAAACACAGCAGTTACAGCTGTATGTGGTGCCTGGAACTGGCCCCCCATTATTTGGCAGGGAATGGCTTTCAAAAATAAAGCTGAATTGGTGTGACTTGAAAATGCTCCACACGTTCCAGTCCAAAGAGAAAGGCACAGACCAAACACTGGAACACTTGCAGAAGAAATACAACACAGTTTTCAGTGATCAGATGGGAACAGTAAAAGGCTTCACAGCCAAACTTGTACTGAGCGATGACGCAACCCCCAAATTCTGCAAAGCCAGATCCGTTCCATACTCCCTGAGACCAAAAGTGGAAGCGGAAATCGATCGCTTGCAGGATACAGGGATCCTAACGAAAGTGGACAGAAGCGAATGGGCCACACCCATAGTTCCTATTGTAAAGAAAGACAGGTCTGTTAGAATGTGTGGGGACTTCAAGGTAACTGTGAATTCAATGTTGCATGTGGACCAATACCCCCTGCCACGTCTGGATGACATCTTTGCTGCACTAGCTGGTGGGAAACACTTCAGTAAAATCGATCTGAAACAGGCTTACCTGCAGCTACCAGTTGAAGAGAGCTCCAAACAGTACCTGACAATAAACACACACATAGGTCTATACAGGTACAGTGGGGCAAAAAAGTATTTAGTCAGCCACCAATTGTGCAAGTTCTCTCACTTAAAAAGATGAGAGAGGCCTGTAATTTTCATCATAGGTACACTTCAACTATGACAGACAAAATGAGGAAAAAAAATCCAGAAAATCACATTGTAGGATTTTTAATGAATTTATTTGCAAATTATGGTGGAAAATAAGTATTTGGTCAATAACAAAAGTTTATCTCAATACTTTGTTATATACCCTTTGTTGGCAATGACAGAAGTCAAACGTTTTCTGTAAGTCTTCACAAGGTTTTCACACACTGTTGCTGGTATTTTGGCCCATTCCTCCATGCAGATCTCCTCTAGAGCAGTGATGTTTTGGGGCTGTCGCTGGGCAACA
>QNTS01002651.1:135928-146918 GCA_003317085.1 Hucho hucho
TGTTGCCCAGCGACAGCCCCAAAACATCACTGCTCTAGAGGAGATCTGCATGGAGGAATGGGCCAAAATACCAGCAACAGTGTGTGAAAACCTTGTGAAGACTTACAGAAAACGTTTGACTTCTGTCATTGCCAACAAAGGGTATATAACAAAGTATTGAGATAAACTTTTGTTATTGACCAAATACTTATTTTCCACCATAATTTGCAAATAAATAAATTAAAAATCCTACAATGTGATTTTCTGGATTTCTTTTTCTCATTTCGTCTGTAATAGTTGAAGTGTACCTATGATGAAAATTACAGGCCTCTCTCATCTTTTTAAGTTGGAGAACTTGCACAATTGGTGGCTGACTAAATAATTTTTTGCCCCACTGTATAACCGCCTGGTTTTTGGCATTGCATCGGCCCCAGCCATTTGGCAACGAACGATTGACCAGATTTTGCAAGGAATCCCAGGAACCCAATGTATCCTGGATGACATGATCATAACAGGATGCACCGACAAAGAGCACCAGGCCAACCTGGAAGAGGTCCTGAAAAGACTGAAAGAGTATGGTCTACAGGCAAACTTACAGAAGTGTGAGTTCTTCAAAGACAAGATTGTCTTCTGTGGACATGAAATCGACTGCAATGGATTGCACAAAACACAGGACAAAATCGATGCAGTGGTACAGGCACCACGACCACAAAATATCACAGAAGTGAGATCTTTCACGGGACTGATCAATTACTACAGAAGATTCCTCCCAAACCTTTCAGCAGTACTCCAGCCTCTCAATCAGCTCCTGGAAAAGAATAGGACATGGCAGTGGACAGCACAGTGTGAAAATGCGTTTCTTGAGGCAAAACGGCTCATCACATCTGAACAGGTCCTGATGCATTACGACCCTGAACTGCCAGTGAAGTTGGCTTGTGATGCGTCCCCTTATGGCTTAGGAGCCAGTTGCATTTGTGTCACGAACATTGAATGATGCAGAGAAAAACTATGCACAAATCAACAAAGAAGCACTGGTGCTAGTGTGGGGCGTCAAGAAATTCCACGCATACCTATATGGCAAGCGATTCACACTGGTTACGGATCACCAGCCGTTGCTTTTCATTTTCAGTCCAGGTTACAGCGAAACGCCTTGTTCCTTGCCAGTCATATGTATGACATTGAGTTTAAGCCGTCGTCCCTCCACACAAATGCAGATGGATTATCCAGACTGCCGTGTACAAGAGAAAGACTAAGGAGTGTGGATGCAGTGGACATTTTCCATACCTCTCAGCTCGAGGCGCTACCTGTCACAAGCACAGTTATCAAACGGGAGACAAGGAAAGATGTGACCTTGTCAAAAGTATACACCTACACCATGTCAGGATGGCCAGCTACAGGCAGAAAGGAGCTGACTCCGTATTTCCAGCGGAGAAATGAAATTACAACGTACCAAGGATGTTTGATGTGGGGAATGAGAGTCATGATACCCCAGAAATGCCAACATCAGGTTTTGCAGCAACTACATGAAGGTCATGTTGGAATTGTCAAAATGAAGCTGCTCGCAAGGAGCCACTTCTGGTGGCCCGGTCTGGATCAACAGATAGAAAACATGGTGAAGAACTGTAGCGGATGTGTGGAAACCCTTCACATGCCTGCTCCTGTCCCAGTCCACCCATGGGAATGGCCCACAGAGCCATGGCAGAGAATTCATGTGGACTATGCTGGTCCCTTTGAAAAGCACATGTTTCTGGTTATAGTTGATGCCCATTCCAAATGGCCAGAGGTGTTTTGCACTGATTCCTCCACTTCAGCTCAGACGATAGAGTGTCTCAGAACAACGTTTGCACGCTTCGGATTGCCGCTGCAGCTGGTAAGTGACAACGCGCAAGTTTTTGTAAGTGACGAGTTTACAAGATTCATGTCAGTAAATGGAATCAAACACTCAACCTCAGCTCCGTACCACCCTGCCACCAATGGGCTGGCAGAACGTTTTGTGCAAACCCTAAAGCAAGGACTCCGTGCAGCAAAACGGGACGAAGGGACTTTGCAAACAAAACTGGCTAAGTTCCTGGCCTCTTACCGAAACACCCCACATGCCACAACAAATGAAAGCCCAGCCACACTGATGTTCGGGAGGCCTCTCCGCACACGGCTGGACATCATGAAGCCAAACAGACGTAATGAAGTGCTGGACAAACAAGCCAAGATGCTCTCCGGTGGCCGGGAGCGCCATCTCCAAACAGGACAGGAAGTGATGGTGCGAGACTACAGAAGGGGAGGGAAATGGACAAGAGGGACCATACATACACAAACGGGACCCAGAACCTACCAGGTTCAAGTGAGCCCAGACATAATGTGGCGGCGTCACATTAACCAAATGCATTCCATGGAAAACAGCAAAACAATCGAGAGAGAACAGGCACAGAGAGCTCCTGAGAGTGACACACAGGGAACTGTAGAGGACGGTGGGGCAGTAAAGAGACCCTAGGCTGAAAGAAGGGAACGTGTTGATGAAGGTGCTGCTATAGCAGAAGCTATAATGGAGCAAGCACACACTGAGGATGTGCAGGAGCCTCCAGACAATCCAAGGCGCTACCCAGAACGAAGGCACCGTCCACCAGACAGACTGGACTTATAAACAAACAAACAAAAACTAACTGTTCAAGTTAAAAGCAAAATATGCAAAATAACTACAACAAGTTCTGGTAAATGTTTCAGTTGTGGTTTGGTTAAAGTAACTCTGATTGTATAAGAGAAGGAATGTTATGTTCTGTTAATTACTGATGTCCCCTTTAAGAATTGAGCATCCTTGGACATGCGCAGTGTTGTTCTATGTTATTCGGATTCCAATGCTTTTAAGTAAATGTGAAGCTCCAGTTCAACTCCCGGTGTTCCGAGTATTTCTTATTATACAAGTAGTAAGAGCTAAGACACTACAGGTGGAATGGTGGGAGAGCTCAAACTAGTGGATCAGAAATACACCATCAACATCGCCCAGATTCAGGAGCAGCATGATCTGGTAAGGGGTGACGCACGCAGGCAGGCACACACACACAAAACGGCTGCATTGGACCTTTAAACACTAATCATATCTTTACCTCATCTCAACCTGTTCCAAATTGAAATTGAAATAACACACACACACACACACACACACTGCTTACAGAACTGACAACTGCCATCCTCTGCCATGGCCACTAGGAGGCAGATTTGAGCCATCCACAACAAGAGCTATTAGGAGTCAGACGAGATAAGGGCCATGTTCAGTACCAACATTTTTTTGAATCGTTGCAGATAGAAATGCTATGAATAGAGACGACGTGATTCATTATTCTACATAACATGTTTCTATCTGAACGTAACAAAACATTGCGTCCCTGTTTTGTCTAGGCATGAGTCTATCCTGGTATGGTCTGTCTGTCAGTAGACTTTGTTTTGGCAGTTTATTAAACCCCTGTCCTAGGCAGCTGACTAACCCTACACTGTTCTCTCAGCCCTTGTCTGTCTGCCCTTCAGTCTTACCCCCATTAAAACACATAACCACTATTCTTTCATACCTTTAACCTCTTGTGCAATGTAGCCTCAAAAACCATTCACGTTTGCATATCACTATAAATGTACATAAACAATTCATATGAATATATGTATGTCTGATTACTGCACACTCCATCTATTATTGGTAACATGAGATGTAGCCTAATAATATTATGCCATTTAGCAGACGCTTGTATCCAAAGCGACATACATGTGTGTATACATTTAATAAATACGGGTGGTCCCGTGTACATTCGGGTGGTCCCGTGTACATGCGGGTGGTCCCGTGTACATGCGGGTGGTCCCGTGTACATACGGGTGGTCCCGTGTACATACGGGTGGTCCCGTGTACATGCGGGTGGTCCCGGGAATTTAATCCACTGACCTGGTATTGCGAGAGCCATGTTCTTCCAACTGAGCTACAGAGGACTAATCTGTGGCCAACTGAAAGTACTCTTGATGTTTCCTTGAGGCACCTTTGTCATGGAAGATGTCACAGAGATGGTGTCGCTACCAGGAGATCAAGAAGCTGAAAGAGTTAATGAGCGCCACGGAAAAGGTCCGCAGGGAGAAGTGGATACATGAGAAGACCAAGAAGATCAGAGATCACTGTGAAAGGTGAGAGAGGGGGGCTTCAGTTGAAGGGTCTAGGAACTATTTACCCCACACTAACCTCCACTAAATCCTACTAGGGAGGAAAATATCACTTAATTAGTGTAACTTGCGAATGCAGTCACACTTTAATGTACAACTTATTTGAGACTTTTTATTATTTAGTGGGACATATTTAGTGATACTTGTATTATTTAGTGGGACTTGGAACAGCCAAAGTCCTACTTTAAATACTGTAAAAAAAGAAATAAAAAAAAGTCTTATTCTTTAGAATGTTATTGTTGGTGCAGAATTGCTAAGGCTCGCAACACATCGCATTGAATGTGGATCTAGCATTCATCTAGCCGATCGTTCAGCAAGCTGTTTTAGTAAGGATCATCCTCTGTAGACGCTGACTGCTGACATTTTTCACACAATTCTACATGCTAAATCGGTTCGCAAATTACCTTCATAGGTATTAAGAAAACACTATGGGTGTGTCTGAGGCCTTAGTCTACTTCTCTGCTGTTCAAAGCTGAAATCAGAACATAAATATATTCTACCAATCAAGCGACACAGCTGTTTTAGTAAAATCATCAACTATGTTTTCTCTGACATTTTGACCACTTAGTCTGTTTCTCTGCTTTACGAACCAGAAATCAGAATACAAAATATCTTTCTACCAATCAGGAAAGGCCCTAGACTTTTGGGGCGTTAAGCAAGATCTTAGTATAGCCCCGCCTCCACCTCGCGGGCAAACATTTTAGTGGCCCTCCCCTCTTGACGGTGGAAATAAATAGTTTTAAAGTAAACTCATGCAATTCCACACATCTTTTCATGGGGATTAGAGGAAATGTTGCAGTTTTAAAGCAAGTTTTCTGCAATTCTTAACGTTTTGCAATGGGGCAGAGAGAAGTTTAGCAATTTTAGAATACATTTCATGAAATCCAGGTCTGGAGCCAGAGATCCAGAAGCTGATCTGTAAACACAAGTGGGAGCTGAAGAAGCTGCATGTTCTTCATGAGGCTGAGCTGCTGCAAGCAGATGAGAGGGTAGCCCAACGCTACATATGCCAGACTGAAGAACTCCGACAATAGCTGGAGAGAGACCCGGGATGAGCAGTGTCAGAGAGAGAGGGAGTTGGCCAAGCAGAGGTATATACACACAGACACGCACACACACGCACACACACATAACGGTAACACTGTGACAGTATATAGGCAAGACAGGAAACCCAACAGAATGGACAGAAACTAGCTTAAGAGACATGTCTTGGTAATCACCAAACCATCCCTATACTGTAACTCACTTTATTTTACAAGGCGAGTGCATTAGTGTGAGTGGTGTAGATATGGCCATCCCGTTGTGTGCGTGTCCGTTCTATCCTACACATGGCCTGGTGTCTAATCAAACTGCCTGATCTGTAGTGATAAAACATATACAGTGAGGCAAAAAATTATTTGATCCCCTGCTGATTTTGTACGTTTTCCCACTGACAAAGAAATGATCAGTCTATAATTTTAATGGTAGGTTTATTTGAACAGTGAGAGACAGAATAACAACAACAAAATCCAGAAAAACGCATGTGAAAAATGTTATCAATGGAATTGCATTTTAATGAGGCAATTAAGTATTTGACCCCTCTGCAAAACATGATTCAGTACTTGGTGGAAAAACCCTTGTTGGCAATCACAGATGTCAGACGTTTCTTGCAGTTGGCCACCAGGTTAGCACACATCTCAGGAGGGATTTTGTCCCACTCCTCTTTGCAGATCTTCTCCAAGTCATTAAGGTTTCGAGGCTGACGTTTGGCAACTCGAACCTTCAGCTCCCTCCACAGATTTTCTATGGGATTAAGGTCTGGAGACTGGCTAGGCCACTTCAGGACCTTAANTGTTTTCTTGGTGACTATGGTCCCAGCTGCCTTGAGATCATTGACAAGATCCTCCCGTGTAGTTCTGGGCTGATTCCTCACCGTTCTCATGATCATTGCAACTCCACGAGGTGAGATCTTGCATGAAGCCCCAGGCCGAGGGAGATTGACAGTTCTTTTGTGTTTCTTCCATTTGCGAATAATCACACCAACTGTTGTCACCTTCTCACCAAGCTGCTTGGCGATGGTCTTGTAGCCCATTCCAGCCTTGTGTAGGTCTACAATCTTGTCCCTGATATCCTTGGAGAGCTCTTTGGTCTTGGCCATGGTGGAGAGTTTGGAATCTGATTGATTGATTGCTTCTGTGGACAGGTGTCTTTTATACAGGTAACAAACTGAGATTAGGAGCACTCCCTTTAAGAGTGTGCTCCTATTCTCAGCTCGTTACCTGTATAAAAGACATCTGGGAGCCAGAAATCTTTCTGATTGAGAGGGGGTCAAATACTTATTTCCCTCATTAAAATGCAATTCCATTTATAACATTTTTCACATGCGTTTTTATGGATTTTTTTGTTGTTATTCTGTCTGTCACTGTTCAAATAAACCTACCATTAAAATTATAGACTGATCATTTCTTTGTCAGTGGGCAAACGTACAAAATCAGCAGGGGATCAAATACTTTTTTCCCTCACTGTAGCCTCAGGATAAGAACGAAAGAACCAGAAAAAAACAGGCTGTTGCCTGCGTCCCAAATGGCACCCTATTACCTACTGTCACGTCCAGGCCTGAGAAGACAGGCTGGTGTGTTTAGTTTTGTTTTTGGTGTAGGGGTTTTTATGTTCTAGGTGATATATTTCTATGTTGGGGTAATGGTTCCCAATTAGAGGCAGCTGTGTGTCGTTGTCTCTAATTGGGAACCATATATATGTTTGGGGTTTTCTATTAGGTTTTGTGGGTTATTGTTTATGCATAGCTTCTTTGTGTTGTAAGTCTATGTTATGATCTTCGTTCGTTTTGTTGTTTTGCCCAGTTACGTCGTTATTCAATAAAAGATGTATACTGGATGCCTTGCTGCGCCTTGGTCTGTCATTTCCGAAGATCGTGACACCTACATTGTGCACTACTTTTGACCAAAGCCCTATGGATCCTGATCAAAAGTAATGCCCTGTGTAGGGTATAGGGTGCTGTTTAGGATGCAAATTGTGACTGATGGGTCAAGTATAGCCTCTGGCCCTGAGCTACATCCTCTTCAGGTATACTATCTGATAGGGAACCTGTTCCCAACATCTTTAACCCTTGTGTAGTCTTAACATTCTGTATACTCCCCTTGTCCTAAGGGTAAAAAATGACCCACCTTCAATAAACCCTTAAAATAAAGCAGCTTGATTGAATTTTTAAACCCCAAATCTATTTTGCATGAAGAAACAACCTGTCATTCATCACACAATTTGTGAGTATCTAGGGTTTCCCTCTTCATAATTCAGAAAGACTGCATTTAATCAGTGGACACCACTTGTTTTTATTACAACACACAATTGTTTTCTTCACTAAAGTAGAGGTTTATTATTTTTATTGCTAAAGGTACTAATTAGGTGTAAACATAAATTATTTAGCAAGACATAGCACTTGTATAGCCTAAGGAAGTAGCAGAAATGTGCAGAAAGTAGTTTTGAATGCGTTTTATTGAAGGGAAACAATAACAGTCTTGAACTCTTTTGGCAGCATAGTGATATATTCTGATATACTGTACAATGAGGAATTCAACTACAAAATACTGGTCTTCTCCCATTTGTTGAACCATTGCCCCCACCCACAAGGTGTATAAACAACAACAAAAAATAATAATAAAATAAGATAATAGATACAAAACAAAAACCTGAAGAACATAAACCAATCAACTCTAATTAGCACATGTAGGACAGTATGCAAGTGTGTGTGCATGGACTTTGCAGATGTATTTCTCACATTCTCACATCCTTCTTTGGGGGGGGCAGAATTGGCATCTCCACCTCTTGCCTGCCCCAGCTGCAGCCTCAGCTGAATCAGGACAAGATTCAGCGCCCTGAACAGCTTTCACAAGCGCTGCAGAGGCTGCTGTGCGGAAGAGGCGCTCCCTTCTTTGAATGCGTGGGAATACAAGTGCCTTTCCTAGCTGCACCAGGAACACTCTCCTCTTGTTCCGCTTATCAGGCATCCAGGTAGGGTTGGTCTTGTTCCATATCACAAAGGCGTTGTATGAGGACACATCAATGATGTTATGGAAGATGACCAGGGGCCAGCGGGCAGTCATCCTCCTGCAGCTGTAAGTTCCAATCACCTTGTCCAGGTTGTCCATGCCTCCTTTGTTGTGGTTGTAGTCCAGGATGATAGCTGGCTTCCTGTCCTCACGATCACTGATCTCAGCCGTTTTGTGCAGTGTGCTCAGGAGGACCACATTATTACCTTCCACATTCTTGGGAGGTAAGAAACTAGAGTGGTGGTGGAGGTGAAGGCAAATTTTGATGAGAAGGCCTCTCTCCCCCTTGTTGCGAGGAGTGCAGGGGGAGCTCAGGCTTGTTCTTTCTAACTGTGCCAACCATGGCGATCTTCCTCTTTAGGAGCTGCTGGCTGAGTTCATAAGATGTGAAGAAATTGTCACACGTGACATTGTGCCCCCTCAGTCCATCTGTCACATCAAGCACAACCTGCATCCCCTGGTTCTTCTCCGGGCCTCCACTGGTCGGCTTCCCTGTGAAGACTTGCATCTTCCAAGCGTAGCTGGATTGTGCGTCACAGGCCACCCATACCTTGATGCCATACTTTGCTGGCTTGCTGGGCATATACTGCCGGAAAGGACAGCAACCTTTTGACAAAAGAGATTACTATCAGTAATTAGTATCACGGTCACAGAAAACAATCACATAAATCAATGATATTACAGCAATACATAATAAAATGTACTTCTTATGGAAGAGTGTCCCGCTAGCGTGCCACCTCGCCAACATCCGGTGAAATTGCAGAGCGCGAAATTCAAAATACAAAAATCGTAATATTAAACATTCATGAAAATACAAGTGTCATACATCATTCTTTAGCTTAGAATCTTGGTAATCGAAACACTTTGTCTGATTTACAATAGGCTTCACGGCGAAAGCATAGCATTTGATTATCTGAGTACAGCGCCCCGCATACTTCCTGCATAAAAATATATTTCAAACCAGCACAAGCGTCACAAAAATAAAAAATTGCGATAAAATAAATCACTTACCTTTGAAGATCTTCTTCTGTTTGCAATCCCAAGGGTCCCAGCTACACAATAAATGGTTGTTTTGTTCAATAAAGTCTCTCTTTATATCCCAAAAACTCAGTTTGGTTGGCGCGTTTTGTTCAGTAATCCACCCGTTCAACTCGTTCAACATACAGGCAAAAGAATCCAAAAAGTTACCAATAAACTTTGTCCAAACAAGTCAAACAACGTTTCTAATCAATCCTCAGGTACCCTAATATGTAAATAAACTATACAATTTAAGACGGAATGTAGCATGTTCAATACCGGAGATAAATAACGAAGAGCGCGCCCTCAGTCACGTGCGCCACAGGACTACAGACCCAAGGAGGAACCCAATGATAAACTACAGCTACTTGTTCATTTTTCAAAGAACAAGCCTGAAACCTTGTCTAAAGACTGTTGACATCCAGTGGAAGCCATAGGTACTGCAATCTGGGAGCTATTCTTCTCATTGTGCAATAGGAAACCATGCCAATTCCATGGGAACTCAAAAAAGCCAGTTTTCAGGATGAATTTTCCTCGGGCTTTCGCCTGCCATATCAGTTCTGTTATACTCACAGACATTATTTTAACACTTTTAGAAACTTCAAAGTGTTTTCTATCAAATACAACTAATATACATATATGCATATCCTAGCTTCTGGGCCTGAGTAACAGGCATTTTACTTTGGGCATGCCAGACTCTCCGAACTTCTGAACACTGCCCCCTAGCCCAGAGAGGTTAACAGTGAAAATCATTTAGATTACAGATATGAAAATAAAAATGTACCTCTGAATGGAACCAGTTTCTCATCCACTGTTACTTCAGGCCCATAGTTGCTCATCCAACCACTTCTCCCAGACCTCTCTTATGGCCGTCAGTTTGTCTCTCACACGTTTTGCAGGTCTTGACTCACGGTTATCAAATCGTAGCATTCTTGAGAAAGTGTGAAAGACTTTCAGTGGCATCGTGGCACGGAAAATTGCCATTCTACTCTCTGCATCCCAGAGACTACATGTACCCTCACCTCGGGACCTATACACACCAGCTAAGATTAGCAGCTCTATGTAGGCACGCAGGTCAGTCTCATCCATCCTTTTCCAGTTGTCTCCATATTTACAGAAACCCTCCAAATGTGTCATCTCCAGGATGATTTTTTCGATGGCTGGTGTGATGAACATGTAGAATGTTGAGGCGATGTCCTGGGCATGGGCAACTGCATGTCTTGTGGGCCCTGGGGTCATCCTTATGACATTTTGTGCTGCCATCCTGCCCTGGTTGTCATATGGTGACAAGGACCATGTTATTTTGCTGTTCTTTGACAAAAATGTCTCTCTTTCAGCTTGGGGGATTTCTTCTTCCCCATCTTCTTCTTCAGATACATCCTCCTCTTCTAAATCATTGTTCTCTTATTCCTCTTGGACATCTGAAAAAAAACAGATTTACGACCTGTTGGGCACTGAAACGTGCACTCATAGCTTCTGAAAAGAGAGAACTGGGGGGACTGTCATCTGCAGCACCTTTATAGCCTCTGACTGCATTCACCATTAGTAAACAATGCTTTCAAGAAATTTTACTTTTGTCTGAAATTGTGCTTATTTTGTCTGAAATTTTGTTTATTTTGTCTGTGTACTTGAGTCATGCGTGGGGTCGGGGAGGGGAGATGCTGCACATGCACAAGAAAGTTTTAGTTCAATCAGTAGCACACATAATCGCAATTTGTCAGTGTGTGTGTGTGTATGTGTGTGTGTGTGTGTGTGTGTGT
>QNTS01002651.1:174676-199151 GCA_003317085.1 Hucho hucho
ATTCTGGCAGGGGGGGGGGGATTTTCGGCACAACACCGGCCTCAAAGCGTTATGGAAAGAGATGAACAGTATAGGAAACTCTGGGAACAGGTGCTCTGGATCCTGGAAAGCCAGTAAATTGGCAGATGCAAACAGATGATCATCTTTAGCAGACAACAGTTCTTGAGGACTTGAACAAAAAATGCTGTTTAGATTTAGTTAATACTGGTGAATCATCGTTTGAGTTGTGTGGTTGGAATATCAACAGTCCCTAATATCTGGTATATCTCGGCATGGATCGTTCAAGACTAAGTTTAATTTGTGTGCAGCGCAATGGACATACAGTATAATGCACAATGTCTCAGGTAGACTGTCTGTCCACATTGTTTGGAGCATACAATATAGCTCAATATTTAAATGATTTATTTTATACAGTCATTATTTCTCATCTTTGTCAAGGGTGTCAATAATTCCAAACTCCGTCCTTGTGGGGTCCAGAGAAACTGCATTCCGTTAAAGTTATTCCTAATAACTTCTCTCTTCTCTCTGTTTGGAAATGAGGAGACCTGTAGTCTCTAGTGTGTCTGATAAATGAATCACCGGGGACACACTGCCTGCCAGCCAGGACATTACAGCAACCGGTGTCACAAGAAGGCCAAGAAGATCACGAAGGATCCTACCATCTAACCCTACACTCACTTAAAAACCCACCACCTTATTCCACGATTTAAACCTATCTAGTTCTACCTCAGGTCAACAGCCTGAATGAACGGGACACCACCACTCAACACACCCTGAAACTCTTCTGACGTCAAGTCTCGAACCCCCAAATACCTCTCTGCAGCTGCCACCTCAACCTCAATTTTCTGCAACTTTCTTTCCATCCCTGCAGTACAGTTGATAATCATTGCTATGAACGCTAAACATCCAATCGTACTGAAGCATATATCACTTGTTGGCCTATCCCTCCGTACTGGTACAAATCAACTAATCACACCACTCCTCTCAGGATCCCTCCCCCTTGCCCCATCTGCCTTAGCATACAACAACTTCTGCACTACTGTAACCCTGGAAACCTCAATCTGCTTCTCTCGCACCAGGCATTTCTGATCCCCAGCTCCGTGGGCACCCCTACAAATAACACATACCACTACTTTCCCCAAAGTTACACATTCCTTTGTCTAATGCCCTTCTGCACACTTCTCACACATAGGAACCTCCTTCCTACCCACTGCTGCCCCATGCCCATAAGTTTGACACCTATAACAACCTAATGTATTCGGCACAAAAGCTCGTACAGGATAACTTATATACCCTAACATCACTTTGTCGGGTAAAGACTCAACATAAAAACTCAAAAGAACAAACCAACTCTTCTGTTTCACCACTCACATCCCCGTCTGTGTTTCATCAAACGACGAGCATCACAAACACCGGGAATCTTCCCCTTCAGTTGGTCACCTTTTACATTTACCGCTACCCCAGTAATCACTCCTTTCAATGGTGCCCTTTTCTTGAGAGCAAAACAAATTCTTGAGAGCAAAACAATTCTCTTGACCCCATTTGTTTAACACAGAGTGCCTGCTCCCTCTGACCAGCAGAAACACAAACAATTATCACAAGACCACTTCTGGTTACCCTCACCGATTCCACAGCACCCAACTCTGTTTTCACTCACCCTGAAACCACAAATGGATCAACTAAAAGGCAATGGTCCACTTTAAAAAAATTTTTTACTCCTACAGACTCATCTTTATCCTGACCCTCGGTGCAAGCCTTGGGCTCCGAGAACTTCACCACACCTTCCACCTCCGATACTTTGCCCTCACCCCCATTTCTCCTGTCTTCAATCTGGCGTACAGCTCACTCTGCTTACACTTTCTACCATTCTTCTTTAACAAACCATCTCCCTTTTTCCCCAAACCTTTTACCAATTCAAGCTCACCCTCTTCCTCCCTCTCTCTCTTCGACCTCTTCTGCCTCTCCTTTTCCCTCAATTCCACCTCTGTATTCCAAGTATACGTCTCCTTATGATAATACTGCACTTCTCCTGACATATATCTTATTCAAGCCCTCTCAAGGGACGTCATTTTACCCCGGACTAATCCTTTCTCCTCAATCACTCTGAATGTGTACTGGGATTCTGAGAGCTTCAACTTTGCCTTCAGCTGAACTTGCAAAGAGACCGCTTAATAAAGTAGCTTAAAAAACAGTAGCGGTGCGTTGGTAAAATTTGAAGGAAAATTATGAAACAGAGAGACGAAAGATAAATTCTTATATTTTTTATTTTGTACATTTTTGGGGGGAAGCCTGGCTTCCCTTGGCATCAATGAATAAACAGAAAGTTACAAGTGACCAAACTGGATTTTGCGTGTTTAAACAGCAGTGATTTGCTGACATGGATGCTGTAGCGAGTGCACTGAGAGTCGGGAAGCAAGTACAGGGAGTGAGTCTTTTAATAAATAAACAAATCAATGAACACGAAACACAAACAATGCACCGACATGAAACAGATTCAATAACACCTGAGGAGAGAACCAAGGGGAGTGTCAGATATAGGGAAGATAATCAAGGCGGTGATGGAGTCCAGGTGAGTGTCATGAGGCGCTGGTGCACTTGACGATGGTCACAGGTGTGCGGGATAATCAGCAGCCTGATGACATAGAGGCCAGAGAGGGATGTGAAAGATGCGCTAGTTGTCATAGTGGTGTATGTGGATTCGTGGTGGTGCTCGTGCTTCCTATCACTCAGAAATTATGTAGCAAGCTAAGGTGACAACAATGCATGTGACAAATAAAGTTTGATTTGATTTGATTTAGAAACAAATTAGTACCACAACTAGCTAGCTAGCCACAGCAGTCAACTAGCTAGCTAGCCACAGCAGTCAACTAGCTAGCTAGCTCTGTAGCTTTCTAGCACATTCACTCATTTGTTTCTAAATCAAATCAAACTTTATTTGTCACATGCGCCGAATACAACAAGTGTAGACTTTACCATGAAATGCTTACTTACAAGCCCTTCACCAACAGTGCAGTTCAAGAAGAGTTAAGAAAATATTTACCAAGTAGACTAAAATAAAAAGTAATAATAAAAAGCGACACCTATTATATAGGTCCTGGATGGCAGGAAGCTTGTCCCCAGTGATGTACTGGGCCATTCGCACTGGCCTCTGTAGCGCCTTACGGTCAGATGCCGAGCACTTGCCATACCAGGCGGTGATGTAACCGGTCAGGATGCTCTCGATGTTGCAGCTGTAGAACCTTTTGAGGATCTGGGGACCCATGCTAAATCTTTTCAGTCTCCTGAGGGGGAAAAGGTTTTGTTGGGCCCTCTTCACGACTGCCTTGGGATGTTTGGACCATGATAGTTCGTTGGTGATGTGGACACCAAGGAACTTGAAACTCTCGACCCACTCCACTACAGCCCTGTTGATGTTAGTGGGGGCCTGTTCAGCCGCCCTTTCCTGTAGACCACAATCAGCTCCTTTGTCTTGCTCACATTGAGGGAGAGGTTGTTGTCCTGGCACAACACTGCCAGTTCTCTGACCTCCTCCCTATAGGCTGTCTCATCATTGTCGGTGATCAGGCCTACCACTGTTATGTCGTCAGCTAACTTAATGATGGTGTTGGAGTCGTGTTTGGCCACGCAGTTGTGGGTGAACAGGGAATACAGGAGGGGACTAAGTACACACCCCTGAGGGGCCCCAGTGTTAAGGATCAGCGTGGCAGACGTGCTGTTTCCTACTCTTACCAGCTGGGGGTGGCCCATCAGGAAGTCCAGGATCCAGTTGCAGAGGGAGTCCCAGAGTCCTTATCTTAGTGATGAGCTTTGTGGGCACTATGGTGTTGAACGCTGAGCTGTAGTCAATGAACAGAATTCTCACATAAGTGTTCCTTTTGTCCAGGTGAGAAAGTGCAGTGTGGAGTGCGATTGAGATTGCGTCATCTGTGGATCTGTTGGGGCGGTATGCGAATTGGAGTGGGTCTAGGGAGTCTGTGAGGATGCTGTTTATGTGAGCCATGACCAGGCTTTCAAAGCACTTCATGGCTACCGACGTGAGTGCCACGGGGCGGTAATCATTTAGGCAGGTTACCTTCGCTTCCTTGGGCACAGGGACTATGGTGGTCTGCTTGAAACATGTAGGTATTACAGACTTGGTCAGGGAGAGGTTGAAAATGTCAGTGAAGACACTTGACAGTTGGTCCGCAAATGCTTTAAGTACACGTCCTGGTAATCCGTCTGGCCCAGAGGCTTTGTGAATGTTGACCTGTTTAACTTCTTAGGGAGCGGCAGCAGAGGTGACGGTTTTGGAGAGTCTGGCGTGCCCAAAGTAAAATGCCTGCCACTCAGGCTCAGAAAATAAGATATGCACATACTATTGGATAGGAAACACTCTGAAGTTTCTAAAAGTGTAAACATAATGTCTGTGAGTATAACAGAACTGATATAGCAGGCGAAAACCAGAGGAAAATCCATCCGGAAATGCAGTTTCTGGTGACCTTTGCTCTGTTTGACACTCTCCCCATTGACTTCAAAGCAATCCAGCTCCTGGATTGCAGTACCTATGGCTTCCACTAGATGTCAACAGTCTATATACAAAGACTGGGAGTGAATGGAGTAACAAGAACGGATAGGAACAGGAAATGGTCAGGGGACCTGAAATGTCAACAAGTTTTCTCGGGCGCGAGACTGAATGCGCGCCCCACTGTATTTTCCTTTCATAACGTTTAGGTGACCATCCGAGTGAAATATTATCGCTAATATTCATAAAAGGATAGCTAGCATTATAACTGGTATTTGATTTGTTTAGGAAAAGTTTATAGGTATATTGGAACGCGTTCTCTTCACGTTTCAATGGGCGATTCGACGTTGGATTTTCTGAACATAACGCGCCAACCAAACGGAGATTTATGGATATAATAAATATATGGTTAAATATTGTAGGTTCTATCCTCAAACAATCAAATGTTGTGCTTTCGCCGTAAAGCCTTTTTGAAATCTGACAACGCTGTGATATTGCCAAGAAGCAGAGCTTTGATGACTATGCAACACTTGTATATTGATGAATGTTTAATAATTCAACTTTTGGATTTTGAATTTGGCGCCTTACATTTCACCGGGTAGTGTCGGGAGTGGGGCGCTAGTGCTAGAGCATAAAAGGCATTTAGCTCGTCTGGTAGGCTCGCGTCTGTGTTTCCTCTTGTAGTCTGTAATAGTTTTCAAGCCCTGCCACATCCGATGAGCATCAGAGCCGGTGTAGTAGGATTCAATATTAATCCTGTATTGACGTTTTTCTTGTTTGATGGTTTGTCTGAGGGCATAGCAGGATTTCATATAAGTGTCCGGATTCGTCTCCCGCCCCTTGAAAGCGGCAGCTCTAGCCTTTAGCTCAATAAGGATGTTGCCTGTAATCCATGGCTTCTGGTTGGGATATGTACGTACAGTCACTGTTGGGACGACGTCATCGATGCGCTTATTGATGAAGCCTATGACTGAGGTGGTGTACTCTTCAATGCCATTGGATGAATCCCGGAACATATTCCAGTCTGTGCTAGCAAAACAGTCATGTAGTGTAGCATCCGCATCATCTGACCACTTCCGTGTTGAGCAAGTCACTGGTACTTCCTGCTTTCGTTTTTGCTTGTAAGCAGGAATGAGGAGGATAGAATTATGGTCAAATTTGCCAAATGGAGGGCGGGGGAGAGCTTTGTATGCATCACTGCGTGTGGAGTAAAGGTGGTCTAGGATTTCTTGCTCCCGGTTGCACATGTGACATGCTGGTAAAAATGTGGTAAAACTGATTTAAGTTTGCCTGGATTAAACTCCCCTGCCACTAGGAGCGCCGCTTCTGGGTGAACATTTTCTTCTTTGCTTATGGCCTTATAGAGTTGGTTGCGAGCAGTCTTAGTGCCAGCTTCGTTCTGTGGTGGTAAATAGACTGCTACGAATAGTACAGATGAGAACTCTCTTGGTAGATAGTGTGGTCTACAGCTTATCATAAGGTACTCTACCTCAGGCGAGAAATACCTCGAGACTTCTTTAATATTAGACATCGCGCACCAGCTGTTAATGACAAATAGACACACACCCCCACCCCTCGTCTTACCAGAAGTAGTGTCTCTATTCTGCCGGTGCATGGAAAATCCCGCTAGCTCTGTATTGTCTGTATCGTCGTTCAGCCACGTCTCGGTGAAACATAAGATGTTACATTTTTTTTATGTCCCGTTGGTAGGATAATCTTAATCGTAGGTCATCAATTTTATTTTCCAATGATTGCACGTTAGCAAGAAGAACAGATGGCAGTGGGAGTTTACTCGCTCGCCTCTGGATTCTCAGAAGCTCGATCTGCGGACGCTTTTCCGGCATATTTTCTTCACGCAAATGGCGCGGATCTGGGCCTGTCCAGTGAAAGCAGGATATCCTTCTCGTCAAACTCATTAAAGGAAAAAGTTTCTTCCAGTCCGCGGTGAGTAATCGCTTTTCTGATGTGCAGAAGTTATTTTCGGTCATAAGAGACGGTAGCAGCAACATTATGTACACAATAAGTAAAAAAATATGACTTACACAAAACGCCCCAAAAAATTACAAAATAGCAGAATTGGTTGGGAGAACGTAAAACGTCAGCCATGTTCTTCGGCGCCGTCTTAAACACAATTAACACGCTAGTTAGCTACCACATGTTATTGTCAACCTGTCAACAGAGTAGCTAGCAAGCAACAGGTTATGCCAAATAACAGTCTAAAAACTACTTGCGGGCAAATAAATCAGATTTTACTGTTCAGAGAAGTCTCATGGTCAGGAATCCGATTTCTATCTGACTTCAAACAACCTACGAAGCTGGCTTGAAATATCAGATTCCAAGATGCTTTTTGGCTGGTTAGACTGCAGGAAAGAGAACAGATTTGAATCGGATATGCAGTTTGTTTTGTTTTGAGTCACTTCAAACTGTCAGTGTGAACAAGGCTTTAGACAAGCTAGCTACTCTAACTTGATTGATATTCTGAAATGGCTTCTTGGTAGCTAGTTATGAGATTGGGAACCTATCTAAAGCCAACTCCACAAAAAATGCTCGGTGGCTAGTAGAACTACAGAGTAACAAAACAAAAAGTATAATTTTTATTTGTACATTTTTTTTAACTGGACAAATCTGAGGGGGCACAAGACCCCATTGGGCATGACACCTCTGCCCTGGACAGTTTCTTTTTTGTGGAAAAAATATCAGAATTGGGCTGCCTGTGTGAACACAGCCATTGTGACCATAGCAACGCTATTCCTATAACACTGTCGTCTCACGTCTGACTTTATTCTAGTCTGGGGTGTATTCACTAGGAACTAAACAGAACGAAACGGGGCTGGACCTAGCTGAATTTGTCAAATAGAAACGCTAGTTTTCGTTACAAAACAAAAACTGTTTCGACTAATGACTACACCCCGTAGTAAACGTTCCCTCTCTCCCAATTGCCAGCAGCTGTTGCTCATTTCACAATAGTCCCGCCCTTGCTGTGTTATGCTGTGCCGGCGCTCCAGTCTATTAGTCAAAGAGGTTCGTTTTGGTTTAGATTACTTTCTACTGTCACTAAAGAAAACTCGTCACAGGTAAGTGGATATGGGGACATTTAAACTTTTTCTTTTCTATGTTTAGCTTTGTGTTGTGAGAAGGGAGGAGAGAGATCTCTGAGTAAATTAGTGACTTGCTTTTGCTCTGATGGTGATCATGGTAATCGGAGCAAAACATATCAACTTTAACAAATACCATAAAGTTTACAGCTTTTTTTCTTCTTCTTAGGATTCATTCAGATTTTTAAGAGAACCAAAAAAGCAGGATTTAAATAAGAGGGAAATAATTTTATTATCATAATTTATTAAACTGAATGGAACAAAAGGTGATAGCACAGCCAATATTATAAAATACATCTTAAGACTGTTTATTTTATTCTCCACTAAATGTCAAAGTTTTCACAGATGTGTTGAACATGGCTAATCTGAGGATAGATGACCATTCCCTGGTCATCTATCTTCAAACAAACACTGAAGAATAAGTCAGGAAAAGTAAATCGGTGACGTTTTGACATCTGTCTTACAGTAGTTTGATAAATGTTTACTGATGTATTCATTACCTTTTGGTATGTTTCAAAGATTTACTCTACACTACTGTGACAACACAAACTAGGTCCAGGATAGCTCTCTGCATTCTTCCTTCTCCCTACAGTTTTCATCCATTAGCCTTGCCCCCGACTGGCTCTTGTGAAATACAATCTCGATGCTGTGTTTTAACGTTGATAATCATCGCATGCGATATGGGCTTGGAAATATATGGTTGTTTATCTTTCATCAGCGAGAGAGAATGTAGCAGTTACACATCCATACAGCCCCGGGTGCTGCCATCTGACCAAACTACACTTCCTCAGTAAAGCTTGCACACAGGTGTTCGGAGCATGCTAGATTGATAACTCAGAGGGGGGTGTAGATGTCTCCCACACTACCTCCGGAGGTTGTTGCCTGTCTGTTTTCCGTAAACAAGCACTGTAATATGGAGATATGACCGTAACAGATGTCTCCGACACAGACTCAACCTTTTGTATCTGTGCCATTCTAGGGTATGTGACAGAATGGGTAGTGCCATTGAGGCTACCTCCATTTTTAAAGTAGTCAATTTTCTTCTTCACAATTGGCTGATCCCTCCTGGTGACCTGTTTTGGACATGACTCCAACAGGGTCACCAGGAGGGATCAGCCAATAAATTGGAAGTCTCACCCAGTTGACTACATTAAAATGGGGGAAGCTCTCAATGGCGCTGCCTGTGCTAATACAGACTTTTGGCCACTAAAGGTCTCTATCATTCTCTATGCTGCCACACTACCTCCGGAGGTAGCGCGTTGGAGTCATCTACTGTACCCCACATACCCCTCTCTGAGTGGTACAGCGTAAAGACAATGGCTCTCCCACATCACATGCCCCTGCAAGAATAACCTTAATACCAGTAGACAGTATTTTTGCTCTGTTAGCCCAATTGAAAATTAACACTTTTGAATCATGGCATTGATCAAGTTTGACACTCTATGTGCAATATGGTTTAGTTGAGAAGCTCCTGTATAGTTTGAAATGCTATCTTTATTTTGTTAGTCTATATGTTACGGTATGCTAATAGCTACACACCCACATGAAGCAGGAATTTGTGGCTTTGGCCACCACATTCAAGGCTAGGGTGAACAGACCAGTTTAATCTGATGTTGAAGAGATCTATCTCACTAGACGTACTGTATTTCACTCATGTAAATCCAAGAAGAACAGAATTTAGTGCCAAAGGCCACGTTATCCGCCCAGCACTGTGTTTACCATGTCAGAGGGAGGTATGGGAGTGCATGGTCTCGTAGAAGTGCTAATGGCTTTACTCTACCAGAGTAACTGTTGACATTCAAAACTTTCTTCATTGTTTGTCACAGCCAGGGGGAGGAGCATGATTGCACCCCCAAAAGCCCTTTTATAAAAAAAAAAATGTATTCTGTATCGTCCACTGCTTTTGACCAGAGCCACTTGGGACAGAGACATTTCCTCAGAGTAGTGATGGGATTCTGGTTTCCTGGTGTTGCCATTACTTGTGCCAGGAAAATGACCTCCCCCTCAATGTCAACAAAACAAAGGAGCTGATCGTGGACTTCAGGAAACAGCAGAGGGAGTACTCTCCTATCCACATGGACGGGACCGCAGTGGAGAAGGTGGAAAGCTTCAAGTTCCTTGGCGTACACATCACTGACATTCTTAAATTGTCATCTCACACAGACATGAGGCTGAAGACATTTGGCTTGGCCCCTACGACCCTCACAAACTTTAATATGTACAATTGAGAGCATCCTGTCACGCTCTATCACCGACTGGTATGGCAACTGCACCGCCGGCAACCGCAGGGCTCTCCCTAGGACAACAACCACAGAAGCCACTACCTGTTTACCCCGCTATCATCCAGAAGGCGAGGTCAGTACAGGTGCATCAAAGCTGGGACCGAGACACTGAAAAACAACTTCTATCTCAAGGTGATCACTGTTAAATAACCATCACTAGCTGGCTACCTCCCGGTTACTCAACCCTGCACCTTAGAGGCTGCTGCCCTATATACATAGACATGGAATCACTGGCCACTTTTTAATAATGGAACACTAGTCACTTTAATAATGTTTACATACTGCTTTACTCCTCTCATGTGTATATACTGTATTCTAGTCAATGCCACTCTGACATTGCTTGTCCTATTATTTCTTAATTCCATTCTTTTAGTTTTTAGATTTGTGAATTGTTAGATATTACTGTACTGTTGGAGCTAGGAACACAAGCATTTCTCTACACCTGCAATAACATCTGCTAAATATGTGTATGTGACCAATAAAATTTGATTTGACTTATCACAAGTCAGTCATCATGACCCTCTTCTTCTTGTCTGGTTCAGGGTTGAGCAGGGTTAGGGTTAGTTGGTTGAGCGGGGTAGTAGGGTTGAGCAGGGTTAAGGTTAGTGTGTTGAGCGGGGTAAGTAGGGTTGAGCAGGGTTGTCAGAGATGGTACGTTTGATAGTTACTCTGCCATCACTGTGTTATTCTGGAAGGATGAGGGCTTCACCTAGTCAGAGGGAGTTCCTGTACCATGATCCATCAGTGGCAATACACAGTCCAAAGTAAATACCCATCTGCCCCTATAATAGAGGGATCTGAAAGAGAACAGAGATGGTAATCCTGTATTTTGTGGACAGAGGTTTAATTAAAAAGGGATTATTGGGAGCAGCTCTGTTGGCATGGTGAGGTAAAGTTTCCCCTTTGCTCTCTCATTTTATCTGTCCATCTCTCCTGTTTCTCCTCTCTGTCTCTCCAGAGAGGCCCCAGAGTAGTGTGCACCTCTTTGGACTTATCTTACAGTCAACTCCACTCCCAGCCCTCGTCTCTTTCCTCGTTGCTCCCCTGAAAACCCAAACATCCTCGTCAGAAGGACATCAGTGACTCCCCCTCTACTCCCCATGTTCCTCCTCCGTGGAGGGTAGAGGGCACACACGCAGCCGGCTGCTCAGGCTTGAGGCCACGATTACCGGCATGGTGCTCCAGAGGAGGCTATGGCTGTGCTTCCTGAGTGTCAGCTTCCTGCCAGTCATCTACATCATCTGTCTGAACCTTGGTCCAGGGAATGGTGGTCTCATGGACAACCTGAACCTGGTAAAATTCCGTGGCATCGGGTACACACAGGAACCCAACAGGTAAACAAACAACGATACAGCAATCTAAAACTCCTGGGGGAAAATGTAACACTGCTAACAATGTTTCCATTCACAGTTTATGTGAGTAAAGTTATACCGTATAAATAATATCACGACAGCTGTGACAGAAACAGCAAAGTTTCGGTACAATTTTGTAAATGCCGACAAATAATTTGTTCGTTTGACATGGTGGGATCTTTATGTGTCTGTAAAAATGTATTATGTGATAAATGATGGCGGAAACACTTTTTTTTTTTATGTGCAAATATGAATATAAGAACCATCATATGGAAGTAAACTCGGGGAAACCATGCAGTTTAGTAGGCTACAGATTTAATAGTTTATGATGAGCTTCACAGGGTGGTGAAAGTCCTCTATCTTGATGCTTCTTTCCAATTAATATCAAAGGCCTTATTCTGGTGACATGGTGATCGATGCTTGACTGCCGTTTGACAAATTTGAAAATATCCATATAATAATCTCATGTAGACTAGGGGCCTGAGGGCACACCGTGTGTTGTGAAATCTGTGAATGTATTGTAATGTTTCGCTTGAATATTGGGCGGCAAGTAGCCTAATGGTTAGAGCATTGGGCCAGTAACCGAAAGGTTGCTAGATCGAATACCCAAGCTGACAAGGTAAAAATGTGTCGTTCTGCCCCTGAACAAGGCAGTTAACCCACTGTTCCCCAGTAGGTTGTCATTGTAAATAAGAATTTGTTCTTAATTGACTTGCCTAGTTAAATAAATAATAATAAAAATCGGTCTCCAATTGGATGGAAACCTAGCTACTGTCTGGGAATTTTAAATGATTAGTGTATTGTGTAATTAAAACAGATTGAGGTATTTTAATTGATAAAAAAGCTGACCTAGTGGAATTAATGTATGAACTATATGCAACGTCTATTCTTTCTACCTTTTTTTATTTTTTTATTTATTGAAAATCCTCCTGGTTGCTCGGTTTGCCTAATGAGCAGCCGTACAGAGGGACGTGGTTCAACTGCCTGAGATCGTGGAGACTTAAACCATGGGACTTTTAATGTGACGCTTACTGCATGTCGTATCATTGTGGTTTTCACAATGTAGCCACACACAGGAACAGAATGGGGTTACATGGGAAATGTCAGCCTGGTAGTAATGTCAGAGTAGTGGAAGCAGCTGTCTTTCTCTCGCTGTCAGAGGTCTAATTTGGAGACTAAATCATACGTTTGAGTGTTTCGAGGTTCAGCAGGTCTGTCATTTTGATGGCCTGCCTGCCTGCCGTAGCCTTTGGGTTTCACCTAAGCAGTGCTTTTATCTGAATGCCAGTTAGTCGAAAGCGGTTTATGGAGCAGGGGAATTCTGCTAGTACATGACAAAAACATTAGCATTTCTGTGGAAAAGGGGGAATTCTTGCATCAATCATCTTTTCTTTTTTTTTTTTTTTTTTTGGCTGCTCGAGAGCCTCTTATGACAGAATGGATAGTTCACGATGCATCAGTCCTTCAGTTCTATTTCCTGGTGATGACTATCACCTTTTTGATCTCAGATTTTCACAGGTATCGGTTACGCCCTAATCCGATGTTGGTTTATTGCCTTTGTCTTTCATTAAATGACTGGAGGATACAGGTCCAGGTATGACTCAATGCATTAGTAAATATTACTCTGTAGAGCTCTTTGGCATTTTGTTGTACTGAAAATAGATCCAGACACAATCAGGCCTTATTGTTAATTTAATATTTGTGCACTTGGCCAACATCAATGTGGAGGATACAGGTCCGGTTATGAGACGGACGATTGGTGTCTTTCCCTACCAAACACGATGCAGCTCTACCATTGACACATTGAATAGCATACCTCTTCTTCGGACTGTTACTCCGAATAAATCAAGACTAGGGCTGTCCCCGACAACAACAACATCTTGGTCGACCCAACAGCCTATCGACCAGTTTAATGATTGGGGTCAGCCCTAATTCAGACTCAACCACAAATTACCCTGGAAGAAGAGAAGTTGTAGGTTTGTGTAAAACATTCAATAGTGGTGAAATCTGACCACTTTACAATGACTAGGCTCAACCCTAGATAATGATTAGAAAGCCATTTTATGTTCAGCTTCTCTGCTCAATTTGGGTCACATGACCACTGTTGACAGAGCGTGTGCTGTTTCTGCCGAGTCAGATACAGAATCAACATTATTTCAGCTGTTACTGAGGAACTTTTGTTTGTGTTAGAGGAAGATGTGAATTTTTACACAATTGGGTAGCAGGACATTGTGCACTTGGAGGAAACCAGAGATTTTCTATGACCCTGAACTGAAGACGACGACATTTACACATTTTACATTACCCAGGACAGGTAAGGGGACACAGGTTTCAGCTCTAAGGTGTGTGTGTGTTTTGTTTCTTGCCAGGTTACATGACCCTCTTGTTGGCAATATGCTGTCAGATGGTAGTGATGACCAGCACACCAGGATCACACCACCAACACCTTTAAGTTTAAATGTGCAGTCCACAACCCCTGCCAGAGCCAGACCGTCAACAGAACCTGGAGCCAGGACTACCAAGGGCCCTGATCTTAAAGGTGCTCTCCTCAAGTCCGCCAAACCAACAGAGCCACCCTTCATTGGCGACAGCTACTACAGTGAAGATGCCCCACCTCAAACAGTGAGTTGAAGTTCCTTTTTTCTGTGGCCGTTCCTGTTACTTGATCTGTTTGTTGTGATTGCTGTCTACTTCAGAGACCTTAGAAGGCCTGTGGTCTCCTTGCAGTCAATGCTGACTGATTGTACTTTCACACACGTGAAGCATGGAAGCACTTGAAAGTTCCCCACTTTGCTATAAAATAAGGACAGTGGATATTTTTTTACTCTCAATCAGATGACATGGGTGATATTCTAGTTAAGGGGCGGCAGGGTAGCCTAGTGGTGAGAACGTTGGACTAGTAACCGAAAGGTTGAAAGTTCAATTCCCCGAGCTGACAAGGTAAAAATCTGTCATTCTGCCCCTGAACAGGCAGTTAACCCACTGTTCCTAGGCTGTCATTGAAAATAAGAATTTGTTCTTAACTGACTTGCCTAGTAAAATAAAATGCGTTCTCTTTATCTCTACCTTTTTTTGTTTAGTGGAGTGGTATTCACAGCCCCATCAAACCCTTTGTCTGCTTATTTCTATCGTTGAGTTTCTATGATTGTTGTCCTCAGAAACAGTTAGTAGTTACAGACTATGAAGACTTAAATGGCCTCATTAGATACAAGACCGTAGCTACGAGGGGGACACCGAGGTTCGGAACCTTTTTTAATAAAAAAAACAAAATGTCCATATTGTATTATGTGGAAATCAGTCCAGTTCTATATTTAAGCAGGAAGGCCCAAGGGGGGGGGGGGGCGGGTGTGGTATATGGTCAATATACCACGGATAAGGGATGTTCTTAGACGCAACGCAGAGTGGCTGGACACAGCCCTTAGCCATGGTATATTTGCAATATACCACAAACCCCCAAGGTGCCTTATTGCTATTATAAGCTGGTTACCAACGTAATTAGAGCAGTACATTTAAAAAATATATAATATCCGTGGTATACAGATGTCAGCCTATCAGCATCCAGGGCTTGAACCACCCACTTTACAAACACCTCTATGTAACTACAGGTCTGCATGGTAAAATTACACCATTCGTTCAGTTTTCATGTTGCTGATGTTGACGAGTAACTTATTGTTCTATAAGGACATTAGGTGTGCTGGTGTTTTTAGCCCATGCTACTGTGACGATGACAGGATATGAAGTCATATTACAGATTTCCCAGACACTCTGTTCTCTTGCGCTACCCTCTTTGTGTCATCGCCATAGAATGTTGTAGCTTTATCACATGGTCTACCCAGTGCTGAGTTAATGTGAGTTACTGTGTAGTGGCTAATTGTACACCTATTAGGCTGTGTGTTTGTAGATGGACAGAGGTGAATGAAGCTACAGCAGCCAAGGTGATAATGGCTGGGAGCATTTATGTTTGTTTTCGCTGTTCTCCAAATAGCATTCTAGAGTTTTGAAATTGTATTGAAATGCAGTCAATGAGCTTCATCTTTCTGAACATTATTCCCTCCAGGACTGTCTAGACAGTATTCGTAGCAGGGTGCCCCAGACAGACTTTGGGGTAAGGTATCTGGGCAGGATCCCTGTGCTCCAGTGGGCCAAGCATGCCACTCCAGAACAGTACCAGCGCCTCCGACTGTACCCAGGGACTCACGGCTGGGCAAACTTAGACTATAACAGTAAGTGCTTTCAATACATGTTGACATGACCTTTTCAATGCATTGCTTCGCACCAAATATTGTTTGAAATTAGCTGGCAAATCATTTTCACATGCCGACGACAAATCATTTAGTTCCACATCATTGACTGACACTCAAATGCGGCCACTGTTTAACTCCGGTGCCCTATGCTCCATGGCCATCTCAATAAAGATGTTATATGGCTTCAGAGATGGGACACACAACCCTTTATGGTCAGTCGATTGAGTACATCTGCACTTCTTCACAGATGCATGGGAAAATCTCTTATCAGCGCACATCTCCAAGAGTAAACGATAGAATCATTCCACTGTTTTACCCCGTTGACTTTACCCACGCCTAGCCTCAAAGCTACTGAGATGAGACACCGACAGTTGAATGTAGCAGTCGTCCATTGGAAATGCGCATGAGGCAGAGATCTCTGGCAGAAATCTGTTGGTTGGCTGTCTTCCTGAGTTATTTTATTACATTGGAATGCATTGGTTGTTGCAGCTCTGGTGTCGACCCTATCTGTTCTCAACACGTCAGCCAACTGGCACATGTTTGACGACTGGGATCGTCGTAGCAACGGCTCACGGTGTGTCCGCTGTGCCGTCGTGGGCAACGGAGGGATTCTGAAGGATTCAAAGAAAGGCCGGCATATTGACCAGCATGACTATATATTCAGGTGAGACGCCGTCTTTGACCTTGTTTTAGTCTTGACTTCCTCAATAGCCTGCGGGGGTTGTTGGACCTTGTTAAGTGGAAAATGTTCCTTGGAATGTGCTTTATGTTAATACTGTTGGCCTTCATCCTGTTTGTTATTTATGTCATTCAGGATGGCCAATTCAAGGGCTCCTCAAGAGTCTGTTGAATGAAGCATACATCTGGTTTCTATGGTTACCTGAGTGTGAGGTCATTGACAGTGTTCATGTTCCTTCATGCTGTGGTCATCATTGACAGTGTTCCTGTGTTGTATAAAGATAATAATTTGGGGGGGGTGTTTATATTGACATTTGTTTGGTAAAACAGTAGGATAAATACACATTTAGGTAGAGTCCATTCCATTCTCGCTTTTTTTTCCCCCCTTTTTTCTTTTTAAGAGCTTAGTCACAAGGGACTATGTAATAGAAATGTGTTTCTTTCCATATCCCAGATCCCCCTGAGACACCCGCAGGAAGTGAGGTCATGGCCAGGGTCACCATTGTCCAGCAGCCCTGAAGCAATTAGGGTTAAGTGCCTTGCTCAAAGGCACAGTGGCAGATTATTTTTCTCCACCTTGACGGCTCCGATATTCGAACAAGCAACCTTTTTTTATTTTTTTTATTTTTATTTGTTATTGACAGAGTTCTGTTCCATGCTTCTGTTGTGACTCCAGGACCAACGGAGCTGTCATTAAAGGCTTTGAGCAGGATGTGGGCTCTAGAACGTCCCTCTACACGTTCTCCACCAACACACTCCGTAACTCCATGAGGAGATACGCCAGAGCAGGCTACAGAGGACCACCGCTCTCTGAGGTGAACACTTCCATGATGATGATGGTGGTGGTTCATGATCAAATTTACTCACTGGGAATAAACTTCATCCTCCATTATTTTAATTCATTTACAGACAAACTCTTAAGTAATTTTTTTAATAGTCTGATCATGTTGTATTCCCCTCGTTCTCCTGTAGGAGACATGCTATGTCTTCCTGCCTGACCAAGACCGGGATTATCTGCTGATGAAAGCAGCTGCCACACACACTCCAGTAGAGAGAGGACCAGAGATGAGCAAAACGTAAGATACCGAATGGGTTCATATCCATGGAGGCAGTTTTGATTTCATTCCCCACACAGCATCTATGTGGATTTCCATTGTAATTGAATACCCTCAAAGTATTCCTACTTTATTTACTAATGTGTGTTCTATACTGTTATCTGTTTCCTCCTGCATCTTGTGAAAATATATGCCTTTGTTTTTTTTTCCTTCTTTGTAGACCTCCCACATACTTTGGAGGAAATGTGACTGTTGAAAAGTTGAAGATGTACCATCCAGATTTCATACGCTACATCAGAAACAGGTGTGTAAAAAGAGGGGAGAAGTGAGTTATCTTAGTACAAAGCACAGTCTTTAGGAGAGTTGTTGTGGCTAATCTGAATCATAACTGAGCTCTGATTACACACACAACTGGACAAAGGTATTACAGAATCCCCTTTTGAAGTCTTAACTATTTTGGGTGGGGAGCCACTTTATGACAGAACTCTTCCCACAATGGCTAAAGAGGTCAACTGATGAGGTTGAGGTTCCAATAATATATGAAATGTGTGCCTGCATTTCAATTTTTTTATATAAATGGAACTCCATCCCACACCATCTAACACTAAAAGGGAATTATTATACCATGACTCCGTTTGGGTGCATACTAATAAGGCCTGTGTGGTGTAGGGTTAGCTCTCCTCTCAACAAGGAAAAGGTGGCAGCCAGGTCTGGTCTGTCCACAACCTTTTCTCCAACAAGGGCATTTTAGGAAAGGATAACGTGTTGTCCCTGAAGATCATTTTGGACACTATTTTAATGGTTTGTTTTGTAGTAAATGTGTGGACCGGCTGTATTGTTAAATGTTTTATGTCGTAGGTTCCTCCGGGCCCATGCCATGGACACCAAATACAAGGACATCTACCGTCCATCAACAGGTGCTGTGATGCTGCTGGCTGCGATGCACACCTGTGACCAGGTACGGTACGACCCACCAGTGACTAGCCATTAAACAATAACTCTCTGGTCATGACTGCACTAGCCTTCCAGTTGGATAGCATTTACTCTGACCCTGATAGTCTTCAAAAGCCTTGTAAAACAGAAATCCAACATGCTGCTCAGATCACTGCTTTAAGCAAAGTTCCATATGGTAATCATTGTTCTTGAGGAACACTTGACAACAAAAGGCTGTGAATGCAGCAACTAACCCCCCCCNCCCCCCCCCCCCCCCCCCCGTTTCTCTCTCCTCCTCTCTCTCTTGTGTTCTGTCTGTGGTGTTTGAAAACAGGTGAGCGCGTACGGCTTCATGACTCCAGACTATATGAACTACTCTGACCACTACTACGACAGCCAGTATCACCCAGTGGGGTTCTTCATCAACCATGACCTGAGGATGGAGATGACACTGTGGCAACAGCTCCACCATGCAGGCCTCATCACACTCTACATGCGCCAGTGAACTAACGCACTCAAGGTTGCTATGGCAACGACCACCTCTTGTAGGATAAAAAAAATTGTCGTAAACTGTATATTTATGTATTACTGAACCAAAATATATACGCAACAAGTGTTGGTTTCATGAGCTGAAATAAATGATCCCAGAAATGTTCCATATGCACGAAAAGCTTATTTCTCTCAAATGCACAAATTTGTTTACATCCCTGTTAGTGAGCATTTCTCCTCTGCCAAGACAACCTGACAGGTTTGGCATTGTAGGCAGAGTTCTTCTGTCCAGTGTCTGTTCTTTTGCCCATCTTATTCTTTTCTTTTTATTGGCCAGTCTGAAATATGGCTTTTTCTTTGCAACTCTGCCTAGAAGGCCAGCATACTGGAGTCACCTCTTCACTGTTGACGTTGAGACTGGTGTTTTGCGGATACTATTTAATGATGCTGCCAGTTGAGGAGTTATGAGGCATCTGTTTCTCATACTAGACACTAATGTACTTGTCCTCTTGCTCAGTTGTGCACCGGGGCCTCCCACTCCTCTTTCTATTCTGGTTAGAGCCAGTTTGCGCTGTTCTGTGACGGGAGTAGTACACAGCGTTGTACGAGATCTGCCGTTTATTGGCAATTTCATGCTAAGAACTAACGAGTTTCAGAAGAAAGTTCTTTGTTTCTGGCCATTTTGAGCCTGTAATCAAACCCACAAATGCTGACGCTCCAGATACTCAACTAGTCTAAAGAAAGCCAGTTTTATTGCTTCTTTAATCAGTACAACAGTTTTCAGCTGTGCTAACAATTGCAAAAGGGTTTTCTAATGATCAATTAGCCTTTTAAAATGATAAACTTGGATTAGCTAACACAACGTGCCATTGGAACAGAAGGGTGATGGTTGCCGATAATGGGCCTCTGTACGCCTATGTAGATATTCCATAAAAAATCTGCCATAGTCATTTACAACATTAACAATGTCTACACTGTATTTCTGATCAATTTGATGTTATTTTAATGGACAAAAAATTCACTTTTCTTTAAAAAAATCAAGGACATTTCTAAGTGACCCCAAACTTTTGAACGGTAGTGTATATACACACACACAGTACCAGCCAAAGTTTGGACACCCCTGCTCATTCAAGGGTTTTTCCTTATTTGTGCTACATTCTACATTGTAGAATAATAGTGAAGACATCAAAACTATGGAATCATGTAGTAACCAAAAAAGTGTGAAACAAATAAAAATATATTTTATATTTGAGACACTTCAAAGTAGCTACTCTTTGCCTTGATGACCGCTTTGCATACTCTTGGCATTCTCTCAACCAGCTTCGTGAGGTAGTCACCTGGAATGCATTTCAATTAACAGGTGTGCCTTCAAATTTAATTTGTGGAATTTCTTTATTCTTAATGCGTTTGAGCATCACTTGTGTGGTGACAGTGTAGGGGTGGTATAGAGAATATGGCCCTATTTGGTAAAAGTCCATATTATGGCAAGAACAGCTCAAATCAGCAAAGAGAAACTACAGTCCATCATTACTTTAAGACATGAAGGTCAGTCAATCTGGGAAATGTCAAGAACTTTGAAAGTTTCTACAAGTGCAGTTGCAAAAAACATCAAGCACTTTGATGAAAAAGCCTCTCATGAGGACCGCAAAAGGAAAGGAAGACCCAGAGTTACCTCTGCTGCAGAGGATAAGTTTATTAGAGTTACCAGCCTCAGAAATTGCAGCTCAAGTAAATGCTTCAATGAACAGACACATCTCAACATCAACTGTTCAGAGGAGATTGCGTGAATCAGGCTTTCATGGTCGAATTGCTGCAAATGACATTAGACCGGTGGAAATCTGTCCTTTGTTCTGATGAGTGCAAATGTAATATTTTTGGATCAAACCGCCGTGTCTTTGTGAGACGCAGAGTAGATGAACAGATGATCTCCGCATGTGTGAAGCATGGGGGAGGATGGGTGATGGTGTGGGGTGCTTTGCTGGTGACACTGTCTGTGGTTTATTTAGAATTTAAGGTCACACTTAACCAGCATGGCTACCACAGCATTCTGCAGCGATACTCAGTCCCAGCAGATGGGATGATCATTTGTTTGTCAACAGGATAATGACCCAAAACACACCTCTAGGCTGTGTAAGGGCTATTTGACCAAGAAGGAGAGTGATTGAGTGCTGCATCAGATGACCTGGCCTGGCAATCACCTGACCTCAACCTCAATTGAGATGTTTTTTTTATTTTTTATTTCCCCTTTATATAACCAGGTAGTTCTATATGATGTCATAATACACCTTTATTTAACCAGGTAGTTCTATATGATGTCATAATACAGGTAGGCCAGTTGAGAACATGTTCTCATTTACAACTGCAACCTGGCCAAGATAAAGCAAAGCAGTGCGACAAAAACAACACCGAGTTATACATGGGATAAACAAACGTACAGTCAATAACACAATAGAAAATCTATATACAGTGTGTGCAAATGTAGTAAGATTAGGGAGGTAAGGCAATAAATAGGCCATTGTGGCGAAATAAATAGAATTTAGCATTAACACTGGAGTGATAGATTTGTAGAAGATGATGTGCAAGTAGAGATACTGGGGTGCAAAGGAGCAAAAATAAATAACAATATGGGGATGAGGTAGTTGGGTGGGCTATTTACAGATGGGCTGTGTACAGGTGCAATGATTGGTAAGCTGCCCTGACAGCTGATGTTTAAAGTTAGTGAGGGAGATACGTCTCCAGCTTCAGTGATTTTTGCAAGTCGTTACAGTCATTGGCAGCAGAGAACTGGAAGGAAAGGCGGCCAAAGGAGGAGTTTGCTTTGGGGATGACCAAGTGAAATATACCTGCTGGAGCGCGAGCTACGGGTGGGTGTTGCTATGGTGACCAGTGAGCTGAGTTTGGGCAGGGCTTTACCTACCAAAGACTTATAGATGACCTGGAGCCAGTGGGTTTGGCGACGAATATGAAGCGAGGGCCAGCCAACGAGAGCATACAGGTCGCAGTGGTGGATAGTATATGGGGCTTTGGTGACAAAACGGATGGCACTGTGATAGACTACATCCAATTTGCTGAGTAGAGTGTTGGGAGGTTTGGGATGAGTTGGACAGCAGAGTGAAGGAAAGGCAGCCAACAAGTGCTCAGCATATGTGGGAACTCCTTCAAGACTGTTGGAAAAGCATTCCAGGTGAAGCTGGTTGAGAGAATGCCAAAAGTGTTCAAAACTGTCATCAAGGCAAAGGGTGGCTACTTTGAAGAATCTAAAATACATTTTTATTTGTTTAACACTTTTGGTTACTACATGATTCCATATGTGTTATTTCATAGATTTGATGTTTTCACTATTATTCTATAATGTAGAAAATAGTAAAAATTAAGAAAATCCCTTGAATGAGTAGGTGTGTCAACTTCTGACTGATACTGTATATGTATTACATTACCAAAAGTATGTGGACACCCGCTCGTTGAACATCTCATTCCAAAATCATGTGCATTAATATGGAGTTGGTCAATCCTTTGCAGCTATAACATCCTCCACTCTTCTGGGAAGGCTTTCCACTAAATCTTGGAACATTGCTGGGGGGGACTTGCTTCCATTCATCCTCTAACCACTAGGCTACCCCAAATCCCCGAGCTGACAAGGTACAAATATGTCGTTCTGCCCCTGAACAGGCAGTTAACCCACTGTTCCTAGGCCGTCATTGAAAATAAGAATTTGTTCTTAACTGACTTTCCTAGTTAAATAAAGGTAAAATAAAAAAGTATTAGTGAGGTCGGGCACTAATGTTGGGCAATTAGGCCTGGCTCAGAGTCGGCATTCCAATTCATCCCAAAATTGTTTCATGGGTGGAGGTCAGGGCTCTGTGCTGGCCAGTCAAGTTCTTCCACACTGATCTCAACAAACAATTTCTGTATGGAACTCACTTTGTTCACGGGGGCAGTGTCATGCTGAAACAGGAAAGGACCTTCTCCAAGCTGTTGCCACGAAGTTGGAAGTACAGAATAGAATGTCATTGTATGTTGTAGCATTAAGATTTCCCTTCACTGGAACTAAGGGGCCCGAACCATAAAAAACATCCCCAGACCATTATTCCTTTTCCACCAAACTTTACAGTTGGCACTATGCATTCAAGCTGGTAGCATTCTCCTGGCATTCGCCAAACCCATATTTGTCCGTCGGACTGCCAGATGGTGTAGCTTGATTCATCACCCCAGAGAATGCATTTCCACTGCTCCAGAGTCCAATGGCTGCGAGTGTTATACCACTCCAGCCAACCCTTGGCATCGCGCATGGTGATCTTAGGCTTGTGTGAGGCTGCTCGGCCATGGAAACCCATTTAATGAAGCTCCCTACAAACAGTTATTGTGCTGACGTTGCTTCCAGAGGCAGCTTGGAACTTGGTAGTGAGTATTGCAACCGAGGACAGACTATTTTTACGCGGTACGAGCTTCAGTACTCGGCGGTCCTGTTCTGTGAGCTTGTGTGGCCTACAACTTTGTGGCTGAGCCGTTGTTGCTCCTAGGTGTTTCCACTTCAGTCAGTAGCAGCAATTACAGCTGACCAGGGCAGCTCTAGCAGGGCAGATATTTGACGAAAATGACTTGTTGGAAACGTTGAAAGTCACTGAACTTTCCAGTAAGGCCATTCTACTGACAATGTTTGTGTGCTCGATTTTATACACCTATCAGCAACGGGTGTGGCTGAATTAGCCAAATCCACTAACTTGAAGTGGTGTCCACATATTGCTGTATATAGCCTGTATCTACATACAGTGAGGGAAAAAAGTATTTGATCCCGTGCTGATTTTGTACGTTTGCCCACTGACAAAGAAATTATCAGTCTTTAATTTTAATGGTAGGTTTATTTGAACAGTGAGAGCCAGAATAACAACAAAAAGATCCAGAAAAACGCATGTGAAAAATGTTTTTAATGAGGGAAATAAGTATTTGACCCCCTCTCAATCAGAAAGATTTCTGGCTCCCAGGTGTCTTTTATACAGGTAACGAGCTGAGATTAGGAGCACACTCTTAAAGGGAGTGCTCCTAAACTCAGCTTATTACCTGTATAAAAGACACCTGTCCACAGAAGCAATCAATCAATCAGATTCCAAACTCTCCACCATGGCCAAGACCAAAGAGCTCTCCAAGGATGTCAGGGACAAGATTGTAGACCTACACAAGGCTGGAATGGGCTACAAGACCATCGCCAAGCAGCTTGGTGAGAAGTTGACAACAGTTGGTGCGATTATTCACAAATGGAAGAAACACAAAAGAACTGTCAATCTCCCTCGGCCTGGGGCTCCATGCAAGATCTCACCTCGTGGAGTTGCAATGGTCAAGAGAACGGTGAAGAATCAGCCCAGAACTAAACGGGAGGATCTTGTCAATGATCTCAAGGCAGCTGGGACCATAGTCACCAAGAAAACAATTGGTAACACACTACGCCGTGAAGGACTGAAATCCTGCAGCGCCCACAAGGTCCCCCTGCTCAAGAAAGCACATATACATGCCCGTCTGAAGTTTGCCAATGAACATCTGAATGATTCAGAGGACAACTGGGTGAAAGTGTTGTGGTCAGATGAGACCAAAATGGAGCTCTTTGGCATCAACTCAACTCGCCATGTTTGGAGGAGGAGGAATGCTGCCTATGACTCCAAGAACACCATCCCCACCGTCAAACATGGAGGTGGAAACATTATGCTTTGGGGGTGTTTTTCTGCTAAGGGGACAGGACAACTTCACCGCATCAAAGGGACGATGGACGGGGCCATGTACTGTTAGTCAGTTGAACAGAATTACATGTTAGTCAGTTTGAACAGAATTACATGTTAGTCAGTTTGAACAGAATT
>QNTS01002652.1:19605-44328 GCA_003317085.1 Hucho hucho
CTCTCCTCACCTCTCTCTTTCTCTCTCTCTCTCTCCTCGCCCCTCTCTCTTTCTCTCTCCTCACCCCTCTCTCTTTCTCTCTCCTCACGTTTTCCCTCCCTCTCTTTTTTTGGGCCTTCTTCTGACACCGCCTAGTACAGTTGAGGTCGGAAGTTTACCTGCACCCACAAATGTTCTATAGGATTGAGGATTATGGATTATGGGATTATCTGTATTATGGTACAGATGAACATGGTACCTTCAGGCGTATGGAAATTGCTCCCAAGGATGAACCGGACTTGTGGAGGTCTACAATTTATTTTCTGAGGTCTTGGCTGATTTTTTTTATTTTTTTTTTATTTTCCCATGATGTCAAGCAAGAGGCACTGAGTTTGAAGGTAGGCCTTGAAGTGCATCCACAGGTACACCTCCAAATAATCTGTCGGTAAACAATTGTTGGAAAAATTACTTGTCATGCACACAGTAAACTTCCGACTTCAACTGTATATAGGTCCTGGATGGCAGGAAGCTTGGCCCCAGTGATGTACTGGGCCATACGCACTACCCTCTGTAGCGCCTTACGGTCGGATGCCGAGCAGTTGCCATGCCAGGTGGTTATGCAACCAGTCAGGATGCTCTCGATGGTGCAGCTGTATAACTTTTTTAGGATCTGGGGACCCATGCCAGTCTCCTGAGGGGGAAAAAGTGTTCTTGTGTCCTGTTCACGACTGTCTTGGTGTGTATGGACTATGATAGTTGTTGGTGATGTGGACTTGAAGGAACTTGAAACTCTCAACCTGCTCCACTACAGCCCCCTCGATGTGAGTGGGAGCGTGTTCGGCCCTCCTTTTCCTGTAGTCCACGATCAGCTCCTTTGTCTTGCTCACTTTGAGGGAGAGGTTGTTGTCCTGGCACCACACTGTCAGGTCTCTGACCTCCTCCCTATAGGCTGTCTCATCGTTGTCAGTGATCAGGCCTACCACTCTTGTATCGTTAGTAAACTTAATGACGGTGTTGTAGTTGTGCTTGGCCACGCAGTCGTGGGTGAACAGGGAGTACAGGAGGGGACTAAGCACGCACACCTGAGCGGCCTCTGTGTTGAGGATCAGCGTGGCAGATGTGTTGTTGCCTTCCATTACCACCTGGGAAAGGGGAGATACCTAGTCAGTTGTACAACTGAATGCCTTCAAATGAAATGTGTCTTCCACATTTAACCCAACCCCTCTGAATCAGAGCGGTGCGGGGGGCTGCCTTAATCGACATCCATGTCTTCGGTGCCCAGGGAACAGTGGGTTAACTGCCTTGCTCAGAGGCAGAACAGCAGATTTTACCTTGTCAGCTCGGGGATTCGATTCAGTCATCTTTCGGTTACTGGCCCAACGCTCTAACCCTCCTGACGGGGGCGACCTGCCAGGAAGTCCAGTATTCAGTTCCAGAGGGAGGTCGTTAGTCCCAGGGTCCTTAGCTTAGTGATTATCTTTGTGGGCACTAAGGTGTTAAATGCTGAGCTGTAGTCAGTGAACAGCATTCTCACATAGGTGTTCCTTTTGTCCAGGTGGGAAAGGGCAGTGTGGTGTGTGATTGCGTCATCTGTGGACCTGTTGGGGTGGTATGCAAATTGGAGTGGGTCTAGGGTTTCCGGGATGATGGCGTTGTTGTGACCGGCCTTTCAAAGCATTTCATGGCTACAGACGTGAGTGCTACGGGTCGGTAGTCATTTAGGCAGGTTACCTTTGCTTTCTTGGGCACAGGGACTATGCTGGTCTGCTTGAAACATGTAGATATTACAGACACACTCAGGGAGAGGTTAAAAATGTCAGTGAAGACACTTGCCAGTTGGTCAGCGCATGCTTGGAGTACACGTCCTCGTAATCCGTCTGGCCCAGCGGCCTTGTGAATGTTGACCTGTTCTTACTCGCATCGGCTAAGGAGAGCGTGATCACACAGTCATCCGGAACAGTTGGTGCTCTCATGCATGTTTCAGTGTTACTTTCCTTGAAGCTAGCATAGAAGTTATTTAGCTCATCTGGTAGGCTCATGTCACTGGACAGCTCTCGGCTGTGCTTCCCTTTGTAGTCTGTAATAGTTTGCAAGCCCTGCCACATCCGACGAGCGTCGGAGCCGGTGTAGTACGATTCGATCTTAGTCCTGTATTGACGCTTTGCCTGTTTGATGGTTCGTTGGTGGGCATAGCGGGATTACTTATAAGCTTCCGGGTTAGAGTCCCGCTCCTTGAAAGCTGCAGCTCTACCCTTTAGCTGAGTGTGAATTTTGCCTTTAATCCATGGCTTCTGGTTGGGGTATGTACGTACAGTCACTGTGGGGACGACGTCCTCGATGCGCTTATTGATGAAGCCAGTGACTGATGTGGTGTACTCCTCAATGCCATCGGAAGAATCCCAGAACATATTCCAGTCTGCTAGCAAAATAGTCCTGTAGTTTAGCATATGCTTCATCTGACCACTTTTTTATAGACTGAGTCACTGGTGCTTCCTGCTTAAATTTATGCTTGTAAGCAGGAATCAGGAGGATCGAGTTATGGTCAGATTTGCCAAATGGAGGGCAAGGGAGAGCTTTGTACGCGTCTCTGTGTGTGGAGTACAGGTGATCTAGAATGTTTTTCCCTCTGGTTGCACATTTTAACATGTTGATAGAAATTCGGTAGAACTGATTTAAGTTTCCCTGCATTAAAGTCTCCGGCCACTAAGAGCGCCGCCTCTGGGTGAGTGGTTTCCTGTTTGCTTATGGCGGAATACAGCTCATCGAGTGCGGTTTTAGTTCCAACCTCGCTCTGTGGTGGTATGTAGACAGCTACGAAAAATACAGGTAATCTCTCTGGGTAAATAGTGTGGTCTACAGCTTATCATAAGATACTCAACCCCCAGGCGAGCAAAACTTTGAGACTTCCTTAGATATCATGCACCAGCTGTTGTTTACATAAACGCATAGGCCTCCGCCCGTGTCTTACCAGAGGCTGCTCTTGGCACTATTGTATTCATTTGCATCACTTTCAACGAGACTTTTATTTTGAAGGCGAACCGCAAATTCCATTATTGGGGCTAATCCCTATTGTGTCTAGCTTCACATAGGTGGGTCCGACCATCATTAATGAAATAAGAACTGTTTTATAAATTAGGGGTATTTTAGATTATAGTTAACTAGAACTACTATAAAAGATGTTTTTTCTATGTTTTTGGTGAAGAACATTATTTTTATGCATCAGCTAGCAATTATTTGATTTTTTTAATGAACAGCAGCATCCCAGAGTTTGGGGAAGTGCGGCAGGTGAGCGAGACAAAACTCTATCAGCATCATAGCATACATATCGGTGAATAACTGTGACATATGAAACACGAGTGATGTGGTAATGACTACGTACAAAATGTATAAACGTGTTTCAATTATTATGTGACGTACAGTCATTCGGGTCCTAATTGGTCAACGAGCTTATTTGACACGCATCAAATAACCCTGTTTAACGCATCTTTTATTTTGACACGCAAAGACCCAAATGGTGTTCTGTAGTTTTGTCCTCTGACTCCCCTCACTGCTGTAGAACCTCTTAGAGATACACGTGAGAATGTAAACAAACACCTCAACTCAATTGAAGTGGATTAATGGAAAAATACCCCTAATTTATAAAACAGTTCTTATTTAATTAATGATTGACTACAAGGTGTAAACTATGGTGACCGATTTTTAAAGACAATACTTCTGTTCATTGTGATGGAGTTGTAGTAAGGATGAACACATTCCTACCATGAATCAGGTGTTTCATTGTTTTGTGGTCTAGTGAGATTTTGCATAGAATGTGTCAGAACAGTTGGGTGTTATACAGTACAGTCTATGGTTACAGTCTAGGCACAATGCAGTTAGGGGTTAAATAGGCCTACTGTACACATCTAGTGGAAACCTTTTCATTTTATTTGGAGCTCTCTCAATTGACCAACCACACAGCTCTCTCTACTAACTAGGGTTTAATATTTTCCCAGTACTTTACACATGTTCCATCCCGAGAATATATCACTTCTCCCGGGTAACCTGGTATTTCCTGCCAAAACCGGAAGTGTAATTCAAAAGCATTATAAAGCATATAAATAGGCATATGTCTGGATTTGATAGAAAATTCTAGTGTGGTACCGGTACTGAGTCAATGTGCTGGGGTACAGGTTAATCGAGGTAAATTACACAACGGTAACGAGGCTTTATACAGGGGTACCGGTACTGAGTCAATGTGCTGGGGTACAGGTTAATCGAGGTAAATTACACAACGGTAACGAGGCTTTATACAGGGGTACCGGTACTGAGTCAATGTGCTGGGGTACAGGTTAATCGAGGTAAATTACACAACGGTAACGAGGCTTTATACAGGGGTACTGGTACTGAGTCAATGTGCTGGGGTACAGGTTAATCGAGGTAAATTACACAACGGTAACGAGGCTTTATACAGGGGTACCGGTACTGAGTCAATGTGCTGGGGTACAGGTTAATCGAGGTAAATTACACAACGGTAATGAGGCTTTATACAGGGGTACCGGTACTGAGTCAATGTGCTGGGGTACAGGTTAATCGAGGTAAATTACACAACGGTAACGAGGCTTTATACAGGGGTACTGGTACTGAGTCAATGTGCTGGGGTACAGGTTAATCGAGGTAATTTGTAAAGTGACTGCATAGATAGTAAACAGCGAGTAGCAGCAGTGTAAAAACAAAGGGGGGATGTCAACGTAAGTAGTCCGGGTGGCCATTTGATTAATTGTTCAGCAGTCTTATGACTTGGGGGGGTAGAAGCTGTTAAGGAGCCTTTTGGTCCTAGACTTGGCGCTCCGGTACCGCTTGCCATGCGGTAGCAGAGAGAACAGTCAATGACTTGGGTGACTGGAGTCTTTGACAATATTTTGGGCCTTCCTCTGACACCGTGTAGTATATAGGTCCTGGATGTCAGGAAGCTTGGCCCCAGTGATGTACTGGTCTGTACGCACTACCCTCTGTAGCGCCTTAGTCGGATGCCGAGCAGTTGCCATACCAGGCGGTGATGCAACCGGTCAGGATGTTCTCGATGGTGCAGCTGTAGAACTTTTTCAGTCTCCTGAGGGGGAAAAGGTGTTGTCGTGCCCTCTTCACGACTGCCTTGGTGTGTTTAGACCATTGAGACTATGGTGCAGCAAATGTTGGCCTGTCACAAGAAAAAAAAAAAACAGTTACCATGATGAGATGTTAGGTCTACATACATTGTGAACTGTGCTCCAATCTGAGATGGGCTGTCTGTCCCCAATCTGAGCGTTAATGATTCATCATGCAGAGGCCGTAGAGAAGCCAGATTTAGACATCGCATATAATTTAACAGTTCCGTTTCACGCCATGCTGGTCAAATAAATAATGTATTATAATTTACCGGTTTCTCGCAGTTATTTATCCCGGGAAAAGGGATAAAGGGAAATCTCGGTAACCGGGTTCCCACCATTCAACCCTAGTGCTGACCAACCGCACAGCTCTCTCTGCTGACCAACCGCACAGCTCTCTCTGCTGACCAACCGCACAGCTCTCTCTGCTGACCAACCGCACAGCTCTCTCTGCTGACCAACCGCACAGCTCTCTCTGCTGACCCAGGGCTCTACAGTGCAACCATTTTACTCACATATGCGCCTAAATATTTTGCTGTGCGCCCTGGATTTTTTTATTTAGGAGCACCGGTGCGCCTAGAAAAATTAACGATTCTAGCTTTAATACCTCAAATATTTTTTATAGTGCTCCTAAATTTCTTTGTTTGCGTCTGCATTTTTCAACTTAGGCACACATGTGCTCCTTGTAAAAAAAAAAAAAAAAAAAAAAAAAAAATGTCAGCACAGCTCTCTCTGCTGACCAGAAAGTGGTTTTCTATGTCCAGGCTCAGCCCTCATTTCTCTCTCCCAGGCCTGGCATGGAACAAAGGGAATTTCTTGGGGGGAAAACAAAGGAGCTGTTAGAATTCTAGCGTGGTCCCAGATCTGTTTGTGCTGTCTTGCCAAACTACCATGGAAGTTGGCTATACAGTATTAGGCCTTGGCTAATAATTGATCTGGGACCAGGCTATTAGGATTATTTTTCCCCAACACAAAAACCAAACCACAGCTCCCTGGAAGACTGGAGAGACGTTAGGGTAAGCCTAAGTCCCAAACGACACTCTATTCCCTATATAGTGCACTACATCCCTATGGGCCCCGATCAAAAGCAATCAACTATAAAGGGAATAGGGTGCCATTTTGGTGTCCAGTTAAATTCATCCTTGTACTAGACCACATGAATGTGAGTCATGAATAACTTCCTCCATTCAAAATTCCTGCTAACTGAGTCTTAGGCTAGCCTATAAGTGAAATGGTCTTGCATGTGAAAAGTCTCCTAGATACTGTAGGTTTGGATGATAGAGGCTACAACTTCTCAGGGGAACTCATTGTGTTTTTATGTCATCTGTTATTACATATTCAAAACTCCTGCTAACTGAGGCTTGTTCTGAGACTGAGGTTTTACTTGGGAACATGTGAAAGGTCCCCTAGAGACTGTAAGTTTAGATGGTGAAGTCTGAAATGCATTGGAGAGTCCATACATTTTTTTAATGTGATCACATAGTCCTGACAGCGGAAGTACTTTGTAGTCCAAATAGAGTTATATCAAACACACACACACGCACACACCATGTCCAATCATTCAAATGTATTTATAAAGCCCTTCTTACATCAGCTGATGTCACAGAGTGCTATACAGAAACCCAGCCTAAAACCCCAAACAGCAAGCAATGCAGGTGTAGAAGCATGGTGTCTATGGAAAAACTCCCTAGAAAGGCCAGAACCTAAGAAGAAACCTAGAGAGGAACCAGGCTATGAGGGGTTGCCAGTCCTCTTCTGGCTGTGCCGGGTGGAGATTATAACAGAACATGGCCAAGATGTTCAAATGTTCATAGATGACCAGCAGGGTCAAATAATAATAATCACAGTGGTTGTCGAGGGTGCAACATGTCAGCACCTCAGGAGTAAATGTCAGTTGGCTTTTCATAGCCGATCATTCAGCGTTTCTCTACCGCTCCTGCTGTCTCTAGAGAGTTGAAAACAGCAGGTCTGGGACAGGTAGCACGTCTGGTGAACAGGTCAGGGTTCCATAGCCGCTGGCAGAACAGTTTAAACTGGAGCAGCAGCACGGCCAGGTGGACTGGGGACAGCAAGGAGTCATCAGGCCAGGTAGTCCTGAGGCATGGTCCTAGGGCTCAGGTCCTCCGAAAGAGAGAGAATTAGAGAGAGCATACTTAAATTCACACAGGACACCGGATAAGAGAGGAGAAATACTCCAGATATAACAGACTGACCCTAGCCCCCCAACACATAAACTACTGCAGCATAAATACTGGAGGCTGAGACAGTCAGACACACACATACACACACACACACACACACACACATATTTTGTTAACAATATAGTTAGTTCTACAGCAGCGGACTCTTGACAGCTAATCCTCGTGTCAATATAGTTAGTTCTACAGCAGCGGACTCTGACAGCTAATCCTCGTGTCAATATAGTTAGTTCTACAGCAGTGGACTCTGACAGCTAATCCTCGTGTCAATATAGTTAGTTCTACAGCAGTGGACTCGGACAGCTAATCCTCGTGTCAATATAGTTAGTTCTACAGCAGCGGACTCTGACAGCTAATCCTCGTGTCAATATAGTTAGTTAGTTCTACAGCAGTGGACTCTGACAGCTAATCCTCGTGTCAATATAGTTAGTTCTACAGCAGTGGACTCGGACAGCTAATCCTCGTGTCAATATAGTTAGTTCTACAGCAGTGGACTCGGACAGCTAATCCTCGTGTCAATATAGTTAGTTCTACAGCAGCGGACTCTGACAGCTAATCCTCGTGTCAATATAGGCTACTGTATGTTTCCTCTATCAGGGTTTGTTTACATTTCAAACAGACCTTCAATAATATGGTTGAGTTGTTTTTGTGTCCTCTGTACTCTGTGACGCCCATACAGTACAACATGCTACCTGGGATTGTCTCTTGTGTGGCAATGAATGGGGGGGGAAAAAACACATTTCCTTTCATGAATAATATTGTTGGCTAGATATTTTACTGTTCATGGAAGGGATAAAATATCGGACTACAACACTAGTGTTGTCTCTCTTGTGGTGTGTGTTCTGTCCTATATTTTTATTTAATTCATTTTAATTTTTAATCCCAGCCTCCATCCCGCAAATAGGCCTTTTGCCTTTTGGTAGGCCGTCATTGTAAATAAGAATTTGTTTTTAACTGACTCTCCTAGTTAAATAAAATAAAACTCACATGTATTGTTAAGTTCTGTACTACCCCAATTAACTGATTTTCATTAGGCCATTCCTATTATACTGTAGGACCAAGATGATACCAGTATTACGATTTATTTATTTTTTTCCATTGCAAAGATGAAAACACAAAGCAGACCAAACTCTTTGGTCCTTTATAAACCTGCTGTATGTAAAACGTAGTGTTCTGCAGCTTGGAACATAAATACATGTGACTCTGGATGACAACATAATGATGGTTGTTTCCCAACATTAGGGTTGTATTCCTAAAGAAGTTAAATCATCTTTGTGTTTTGTTTCCTTGCCGCCATACTGGTATGGTCCCTGCCCTAATGTACAGAAAGGCTCCCCTTTCCCTTCTGTCTCCTCTTTTAAGGGATGCCCCATTGATATCTGACTGACACCATCCAACCTTTTCCCTTAGTGCCTGACAGCTTTAATGCAGTCTCACGTCCCAGGCTGCATCATACTATAGTACTGTCTATGAAGATTCTTCTATATGATACAAGTGCCTGTGTCCCTTCCTATAGCCCACACACACTGCGCTATAAATATGGGCCAATGAGAGCGAGTGATTTCACAGGTAGAATCTCTGCCCAGCTGGTGGCATCAAATAGACCATCAGTATCTCTGCTAGATGATACACACTCATTCTGCTTTCACACAAACGGCTGCAAAAAGAGATTTCACCATCCCGCCATCTTGTTATATACATTTCTTTGTCATATAAACACCTGCTCAGTGTCCAGATATGAAAACGTAGATTAGCCTAAAACAAATTATTCTTGGACTAGGCTATTTTTAAAAACTTTGATAATGCTGAAACATCATCACATTGATCTCATTGGCTGTGCTTATACAAGTACCCTCCCTCTTCCCATCACCATCACCTTGGCTGTGCAGAACCATATAATTAAGAATTATAATGTAATTTTAATAGGATATCCAACTACAGAGCACCCAGACAGGTTGATGACAGCATCATAATCTTTCATCTGTCTTTAATCTCTCTTCAGAAGTCTTAAAATAGACACACTACACGCTCCAATCAGAGCGAGAGCAAGAGACAGACCACACGCTCCGGTCAGAGAGACACACCACGCTCCTGTCAGTGAGAGCGAGAGACATGAGGTGGAAACTGAGCTGCACTTCCTAACCTCCTGCCAAATGTATGACCATATTAGAGACACATATTTCCCTCAGATTACACAGATCCACAAAGAATTGGAAAACAAACCCAATTTTGATAAACTCCCATATCTACTGGGTGAAATACCAGTGTGGCGTCACAGCAGCAAGAACTTTAACCTGTTGCCACAAGAAAAGGGAAACTTTTGTGAGTGTAATGTTTAATGTAAATTTGTATTGTTTAGTTCTCTTGTTTATTATCTACTTCACTTGCTTTAGCAATGTTAACGTATATTTGCCATGCCAAAAATCAAATCAAGTTGAATTGGTCACATACAGTGGGGCAAAAAAGTATTTAGTCAGCCACCAATTGTGCAAGTTGTCTCACTTAAAAAGATGAGAGAGGCCTGTAATTTTCATCATAGGTACACTTCAACTATGACAGACAAAATGAGGAAAAGAAATCCAGAAAATCACGTTGTAGGATTTTTAATGAATTTATTTGCAAATTATGGTGGAAAATAAGTATTTGGTCACATACAAACAAGCAAGATTTCTGGCTCTCACAGACCTGTAACTTCTTCTTTAAGAGGCTCCTCTGTCCTCCACTCGTTACCTGTATTAATGGCACCTGTTTGAACTTGTTATCAGTATAAAAGACACCTGTCCACAACCTCAAACAGTCACACTCCAAACTCCACTATGGCCAAGACCAAAGAGCTGTCAAAGGACACCAGAAACAAAATTGTAGACCTGCACCAGGTTGGGAAGACTGAATCTGCAATAGGTAAGCAGCTTGGTTTGAAGAAATCAACTGTGGGAGCAATTATTAGGAAATGGAAGACATACAAGACCACTGATAATCTTCCTCGATCTGGGGCTCCACGCAAGATCTCACCCCGTGGGGTCAAAATGATCACAAGAACGGTGAGCAAAAATCCCAGAACCACACGGGGGGACCTAGTGAATGACCTGCAGAGAGCTGGGACCAAAGTAACAAAGCCTACCATCAGTAACACACTACGCCGCCAGGGACTCAAATCCTGCAGTGCCAGACGTGTCCCCCTGCTTAAGCCAGTACATGTTCAGGCCCGTCTGAAGTTTGCTAGAGAGCATTTGGATGATCCAGATGAGGATTGGGAGAATGTCATATGGTCAGATGAAACCAAAATAGAACTTTTTGGTAAAAACTCAACTCGTCGTGTTTGGAGGACAAAGAATGCTGAGTTGCATCCAAAGAACACCATACCTACTGTGAAGCATGGGGGTGGAAACATCATGCTTTGGGGCTGTTTTTCTGCAAAGGGACCAGGACGACTGATCCGTGTAAAGGAAAGAATGAATGGGGCCATGTATCGTGAGATTTTGAGTGAAAACCTCCTTCCATCAGCAAGGGCATTGAAGATGAAACGTGGCTGGGTCTTTCAGCATGACAATGATCCCAAACACACCGCCCGGGCAACGAAGGAGTGGCTTCGTAAGAAGCATTTCAAGGTCCTGGAGTGGCCTAGCCAGTCTCCAGATCTCAACCCCATAGAAAATCTTTGGAGGGAGTTGAAAGTCCATGTTGCCCAGCGACAGCCCCAAAACATCACTGCTCTAGAGGAGATCTGCATGGAGGAATGGGCCAAAATACCAGCAACAGTGTGTGAAAACCTTGTGAAGACTTACAGAAAACGTTTGACCTCTGTCATTGCCAACAAAGGGTATATAACAAAGTATTGAGATAAACTTTTGTTATTGACCAAATACTTATTTTCCACCATAATTTGCAAATAAATAAATAAAAAATCCTGCAATGTGATTTTCTGGATTTCTTTTTCTCATTTCGTCTGTCATAGTTGAAGTGTACCTATGATGAAAATTACAGGCCTCTCTCATCTTTTTAAGTGAGAGAACTTGCACAATTGGTGGCTGACTAAATACTTTTTTGCCCCACTGTACATGTGATTAGCAGATGTTATTGCGGGTGTAGCGAAATGCTTGTGCTTCTAGCTACGACAGTGCAGTAATATCTAACAAATTACACAATGTATACCCAATTAGGGTTGCACATTTTGGGGAATATTTAGAGGTGGAAACTTTCCGTGGGAATATATGGGAATTAATGGAAATATATGCAAATTAATATTAATACCATTTAAATGTAGATGTTTTTTGCATTGGATATATTTATCATATGGAGACAGAAATATGAACCTTTTACCTTATCATAAGTAGACATAATTACAAAAGATTAAATCCTTCCAATAGAAGTAAAAACTATTTAGTTATGAATTGAACTTTAATTAAATGAGTTGACTCTTCACATGGGATGATTTCACTGAACAACAAAAGAAAGGGAATATTGAATGATCCCCAATGATCCATTGCATCTCCCAAAAACATTTTCAACATACATCTGCAAAATGATAGTCTAGAAACTAAAGCTTTGGTTGTCTTCCTCTCAGGCTTCCATGTCTTCTCCCTGGACCTCCTCAATGTCCACCTCTTGAACATCAGACTCTGAGGCCTCATCTTCACTGTCACTTTCTAACCTTGTTGAGGATGGCTCTTTGTCTGTCTCAAAAGGCCTCAAATTTGCCCGGATGGCCACCAGTTTTTCAACCCTTGTATTGGTCAGCCTGTTGCGTGCTTTGGTGTGTGTGTTCCCAAACAAGGACCAGTTGCGCTCTGAGGCGGCTGATGTTGGTGGGATTTGGAGGATGATGGAGGCAACAGGGGAAAGAGCCTCAGATCCACAAAGTCCCTTCCACCAGGTGGCTGATGAGATATGTTGGCACGACTGTCATATTGCATCTCCATCCCAAAGCCCTTGCTTGGAAGTGTACTTCGCCAGACTGCCAAGACCCTTGCCCTCATCCAGGCCAGGGTGGCGAGACACGGTAGTGATGACACCATAGGCCTTGTTGATCTCTGCCTCAGACAGGATGCTCTTGCCAGCATACTTGGGGTCCAACATGTACGTTGCGGCGTGTTTGGGCTTCAGGCAGAAGTCTTCACGCTTTTTGATGTATTTCAGAACTGCGGATTCCTCTTCTTGGAGCAACAGTGAAGTGGGCAGGGCAGTATTGATTTATTCTCTTATATCTGCAAGCAGAGTCTGAACATCAGACAGGATGGCATTGTCTCCCTCAATCCGTGCAATGGCTACTGCTATAGGTTTCAGGAGTTTCAGGCTGCTTAACGCTCTCTCCCAAAATACATCATCCAGGAGGATCCTCTTGATGGTGCTGTCCAAATCGGCAGACTGTGATATGGCCATTTCTTGGAGAGACTCCTTCCCCTCCAGGAGACTGTCAAACATGACGACAACACCACCCCAACGTGTGTTGCTGGGCAGCTTCAATGTGGTGCTCTTATTCTTCTCACTTTGCTTGGTGAGGTAGATTGCTGCTGGAACTTAATGGCCCTTCACATACCTAACCATTTCCTTGGCTCTCTTGTAGAATGTATCCACTGTTTTCAGTGTCATGATGTCCTTGAGGAGCAGATTCAATGGGTGTGATGTGAGGGTACGACTCCTCCACTTTAGACCAAGCAGCCTTCATGTTTGCAGCATTGTCTGTCACCAGTGCAAATACCTTCTGTGGTCCAAGGTCATTGATGACTGCCTTCAGCTTATCTGCAATGTAGGGACAACACACACGGGTCTCTTGTGACTGTGCTCTTGTAGAATACTGGTTGAGGGGTGGAGATTATATAGTTAATTATTACTTGCCCACGAACATTCGACCACCCATCAGAGATGATTGCAATAGTCTGCTTTCTCTATGATTTGCTTGACCTTCACTTGAACTCTGTTGAACTCTGCGTCCAGCAAATGAGTAGATAAAGCATGTCTGGTTGGAGGGGTGTATGCTGGGTGAAGAACATTCAGAAATCTCTTCCAAAGACATTGCCTGTGAGCATCAGAGGTGAACCAATTGCATACACAGCTCGAGCAAGACATTAATCAGCATTTCTCTGACTACGTTCCTCCATTGAGTCAAAAATAAATCTGATTCCAGGAGGACCATGAGCTGTTGCTATTGATAAGGTGTCTGATTCATCATTTTCACCTTGAATAGAAGTAGAGGGACTTTTGTCAGAATTTGCTTGTTGTGAGCGCCGAGGGAACTTTATGCACTTGGCCAGATGATTCTGCATCTTTGTTGCATTCTTCACATATGATTTGGCACAGTATTTGCAAATGTACACAGCTTTTCCTTCTACATTAGCTGCAGTGAAATGTCTCCACACATCAGATAGTGCCCGTGGCATTTTCCTGTAATGTTTTTTTTAAAATGAGTTAAAAAAACACATACAATTCCATCTACAGATAAATAGTTAAGCAGTTAGATTAAACAACTCCTTTGTAAGATAAATGTTTTAAAATTAAACAGCGACGGAAACAGGTGAATTAACAATCCTTAGTTAGCAGACTCAAGCAAGCTAAAACCCACATGGTAGCAAAAACTAACTAGCAGAAATTGTTAAACAGTTAGAAATTATTAAACGCACTTTGCTGTAGGCTACTATTTACTAATTAACAAAAAATCGTGTATGTCATATAAAATATATTCACCCCACCCTGTATTGTAATCAAAACTTACCAGAAAGCATGTAGTCCTTGGCTCAGACAGTGTAGTAGTGTGGGCTCAATAGCACATCATTAGTGTGCAAGATCTTGAAAATCAGCTGTACATGTGATGGAAGAGTGCACTGTGCATGCAGAGGGTTGCAATTCCATTGAATTGGGGATAGTTTAACCAAAATATGCCACAAGACCTCGAATTGCCTTATGTGTATCCCACAAAAAGGTTCACTGTTATAAGCTAACTTTTTTGATGAATTTAAGCAAGATTCCCATTATTCCCGGGCTTAACTTCCCATGAAAAATGTCCGGAAAAATTCCTGACATTTACCGGAAAGTTTCCGCCCCTTTGCAACCCTATACCCAATACACACAAATCTAAGTAGGAATGAATTAAGACTATATACATATATGAACGAGCGATGTCAGAGCGGAACGGACTAAGATATAGTATAGAATACAGTATATACATGAACTCAGCAAAAAAGAAACGTCCTCTCACTGTCAACTGCATTTATTTCCAGCAAACTTAACATGTGTAAATATTTGTATGAACATAAGATTCAACAACTGAGACACAAACTGAACAAGTTCCACAGACATGTGACTAACAGAATGTCACGACTTCCACCGAAGTCGGTGCCTCTCCTTGTTCGGGTGGTGTTCGGCGGTCGACGTCACCGGTCTTCTAGCCATCACCGATCCACTTCTCATTTTCCATTTGTTTTGTCTGTTTTCCACACCTGGTTTCAATTCCCTCAATTACATGTTTTGTATATAACCCTCTGTTCCNCCCCCCCCCCCCCCCCCCCATGCCTTTGTGTGGGATTGTTTATGTGTAGTGCTTGTGCACATTTGTATACTGGTGCGTTATGGGATATTTTTGTGCGCATGTACTCCCGTGTTTGTTTGAACCGTCCCGTGTTTGTTTGAACAATTCTGGGGGGAATGGTCCTAGCCCTCACCCTCCGATCCAACAGGTCCCAGATGTGCTCAATGGGATTGAGATCCGAGCTCTTCGCTGGCCATGGCAGAGCACTGACATTCCTGTCTTGCAGGAAATCACGCACAGAACGAGCAGTATGGCTGGTGGCATTGTCATGCTGGAGGGTCATGTCAGGATGAGCCTGCAGGAAGGGTACCACATGAGGGAGGAGGATGTCTTCCCTGTAACGCACAGCGTTGAGATTGCCTGAAATAATGACAAGCTCAGTCCGATGATGCTGTGACACACCGCCCCAGACCATGGCAGACCCTCCACTTCCAAATAAATCCCGCTCCAGAGTACAAGCCTCGGGGTAACGCTCATTCCTTCGATGATAAACGAGAATCCGACCATCACCCCTGGTGAGACAAAACTGCGACTCGTCAGTGAAGAGCACTTTTTGCCAGTCCTGTCTGGTCCAGCGACGGTGGGTTTGTGCCCATAGGCGGTGTTGTTGCCGGTGATGTCTGGTGAGGACCTGCCTTACAACAGGCCTTCAAGCCCTCAGTCCAGCCTCTCTCAGCCTATTGTGGACAGTCTGAGCACTGATGGAGGGATTGTGCGTTCCTGGTGTAACTCGAGCAGTTGTTGTTGCCATCCTGTACCTGTCCCGCAGGTGTGATGTTTGGATGTACCGATCCTGTGCAGGTGTTGTTACACGTGGTCTGCCACTGTAAGGACGATCAGCTGTCCATCCTGTCTCCCTGTAGCGCTGTCTTAGGCGTCTCACAGTATGAACATTGCAATTTATTGCCCTGGCCACATTTGCAGTCCTCATGCCTCCTTGCATTATGCCTACGGCACGTTCACGCAGATGAGCAGGGACCCTGGGCATCTTTCATTTGGTGTTTTTCAGAGTCAGTAGAAAGGCATCTTAGTGTCCTACGTTTTCATAACTGTGACCCTTAATTTCCTACCGTCTGTAAGCTGTTAATGTCTTAATGACCGTTCCACAGGTGCATGTTCATTAATTGTTTATGGTTCATTGAACAAGCATGGGAAACAGTGTTTAAACCCTTTACAATGAAGATCTGTGAAGTTATTTGAATTTTACAAATTATCTTTGAAAGACAGGGTCCTGACGTTTCTTTTTTTGCTTAGTTTATGAGATGAGTAATGCCAGATTTATAAACTTTATTTAAGTGACTAGTGTTCCATTCCTTAAAGTGGCCAGAGATTTCTAGTCTTTGCTTATAGGCAGCTGCCTCTAATGTGTTAGTGATGGCTATTTAACAGTCTGATGGCCTTGAGATAGAAGCTGTTTTTCAGTCTCTCTGTCCCAGCTTTGATGCCCCTGTATTGACCTTGCCTTCTGGATGATAGCGGGGTGAACAGGCAGTGGCTCGAGTGGTTAATGCCCTTGATGGTCTTTTTGGCCTTCCTGTTACATCGGGTGTTGTAGGTGTCCTGGAGGGCAGGTAGTTTACCCCCGGTAATGCCTTGGCAGACTGCACCACCCTCTGGAGAGCCTTGCTGTTGCGGGCTGTGCAGTTGCTGTACCAGGCAGTGATACAGCCCGACAGGATGCTTTCAATTGTGCATCTCTAAAAGTTTTAGGTGACAAGCCAAATTTCTTTAGCTCCTTAGGTTGAAGAGGCTCTGTTGCGCTTTCTTCACCACACTGTCTGTGTGGGTGGTCCATTTCAGTTTGTCAGTAATGTGTACGCCAAGGAACTTGAAGCTTTCCACCTTCTCCACCGCGGTCCCGTCGATGTAGATAGGGGGGTGCACCCTCTGCTGTTTCCTGAATTCCACAATCATCTCCTTTTGTTTTGTTGACGTTAAGTGAGAGGTTGTTTTCCAGGCACAACCCAGAGCCCTCACCTCCTGCTTGTAGGCTGTCTCGTCATTATTGGTAATCAAACCTACTACTGTTGTGTCGTCTGCAAACTTGATGATTGAGTTGGAGGCGTGCTTGGCCACGCAGCCATGGGTGAACATGGAGTACAGGAGGGGGCTGAGCCCTAAATACAAAATTGAATTGAGACAGACAGCACGCTCCCGTCAGAGAGAGAAAGACGCACACAGGCAGAGAGAGACGCGAGACTGACAGACGGACAGAAATAAAGGTCATGAAGTGCTGTTATAGGTAAAACGATTGTTTTGTCATTATTAGTTCTCCTGTAATTGATGTCTATTTTTCTTTTCAGGTGCTGGGGAGTCTGGGAAAAGTACAATAGTGAAGCAGATGAAGTAAGTTCAACACTTTGCAGTCTTAACTGCATTCAATGAAACGCCCACTCTCCATGATGGGAGCAGCACAGAACTAGAATGAGATGGTGATGAGAGGTTCCAAGCCTGTTCTATTCATTATGTTTTCATGGGTAGAATGTTGCAGCGATTTAGTGCTTTTTGAGTTAAAATAAAAAATTATAATCGCATTTTATTTTACTAGATGGGCATTATGAAATATGATCTTGAAATTATTTTAGAGCTTTTTAATTGAAATCCCAAAGCCAAATATTGCTAATGATCAGTTGGCAAAACATCGAAAACATTCCATTGTCTCTATCCACATAGAATAAAGAGCCCCATGATGGTAGTGACTGCCCATTACTGGTTATCACTTACTAACCATCATTTATTCACTTTACTTTGCTTATATAAAATATTTCAGTTGTGAATAGTTTGTTGGTGGTCAGTTTATTAGGTACACCACCCCGTTCAAGAAAATTTATCTCTCTTACAGACAGTGAGTCATGTGGCCGTGTCTTGCTATATAAAGCAGGTTAGACAGTCATCATGGCATTCAGTTACTGTTCGATTGAATGTTAGAATGGGCAAAACTAGTGACCTAAGCAACTTTGAGCATGGTATGATCGTCGGTGCCAGTATTTTAGAAATATCCGGCCTCCTGGGCTCTTCACGCATGACAGTGTCTAGGATTTACCGTGAATGGCGCGACAAACAAAAAACATCCAGTCAGCGGCAGTCCTGTGGGCGAAAAAACTGCTCGTTGATGTGAGAGGTCGAAGGAGAATGTCAAGAATCATGCAAGCTAACAGGCAGGCCACAAACAGATAAATAAAAGGCGCAGTACCACAGTGGTGTGCAGAACGGCATTTTGGAACTCCCAACTCGTCATTCCTTGTCACGGATGGGCTATTGCATCAGACAACCACACCGCGTTCCACTCCTAATCAGCTAAGAAGAGAGGCTATTTGTACGCAATCACCAACACTGGACAATTTAAGGAGTGGAAAAACATTGCCTTGTTTGACGAATCCCAGTTCCTGTTGTGTCATGCTGATGACAGGATTTGGCATAAACAGCATGAGTCCATGGCCCCATCCTGTCTGGTGTCAACGGTACAGGCTGGTGGTGTAATGGTGTGGGGAATGTTTTCCTGGCACACGAGAGGTCCCTTGATACTAATTGAGCAACGTTTCCATGCTGTTCTGGAGGCAAAGGGGGGTCCGACCAGTTACTAGATGGGTGTACCTAATATACTTTCCACTGAGTGTAATCATTTTGTTTATGACTTTATTATTCCATTTCTTAGTTGTCTTATATCTGCTCAGGCAGTAGCTGCCAGACAGCTAGACCACCATCTAATGCAGTGGAATTCAAACGTTTTCAGCGGGGACCCCATTTTTTTCCGCCAGAATTACCTGGAACCCCATTTTCTGGCGATCCCACCCCAAATCTAATGACACAACCTTAAAATCGCTACATTTTAAGATATTTACATAAACAAATAACCTTTTAATTAATTAGTTTCTCAAATAGAATTTTATGTTTTAAAAATATTTTCTCAAAAACATTTGTACACTGAGTGTTCAAAACATTTTCAAAGATTTTACTGATTTACAGTTCATAGAAGGAAATCGGTCAATTTAAATACATTCATTAGGCGTAATCTAGGGATTTCACATGACTGGGAATGCAGATACGCATCTGTTGGTCACTGATAACTGTAAAAAAAAAAAAAAAAAAAGGTTGGGGTGTGGATCAGAAAACCAGTCCGTATCTGGTGTGACCACCATTTTCCTCATGCAGCGTGACACATCTACTTCAAATAGAGTTGATTAGGCTGTTGATTGTGGCCTGTGGAATGTTGCCCCACTCCTCACACATCTGGTGAGTATGCAGGCCATGGAAGAACTGGGACATTTTCAACTTCCAGGAATTGGGGCTGTGCATTATCATGCTGAAACATGAGGTGATGGTGGAGGATGAATGGCACGACAATGGGCCTCAGGATCTTGTCACTGTATATCTGTGCATTCAAATTGCCATCAATAAAATGCAATTGTGTTTGTTGTCCGTAGCTTATGCCTGCCTATACCATAACCCAATCGCCACCATTGGGCACTCTGTTCACATTGACATCAGCATTCTGCTCTCCCACACAACGCCTTACACGTGGTCTGCCATCTGCCCGGTACAGTTGAAACCGGTATTCATCCTTGAAAAGCTCACTTTTCCAGCGTGCCAGTGGTCATCGAAGGTGAGCATTTGCCTACTGAAGTCTGTTAAGTCCTGGTGAGGATGACGAACATGCAGATGAGCTTCCCTGAGACTGTTTCTGACAGCTTGTGCAGAAATTCTTCAGTTGTGCAAACCCACAGTTTAATCAGCTGTCCAGATGGCTGGTTTCAGGCGATCCCGAGAGTGAAGAAACCGGATGTGGAGGTCCTGGGATAGTGTGGTTACACGTGGTCTGCGGTTGTGAGGCTGGTTGGACGTACTGCCAAATTCTCTTAAACGACATTGAAGGCAGCTTATGGTAGTGAAATAAACATTAAATTATTTGGCAACAACTCTGGTGGACATTCCTGTAGTTAGCATTCCAATTGCACGCTCCCTCAACTTAAGACATCTGTGGCATTGTGTTTTGTGACACAACTGCACATTTTAGGGTGGCCTTTTATTGTCCCCAGCACAAGGTGCACCTGTGTAATGATCATGCTGTTTAATCATCTGTCGGGTGGATGGATTATCTTGGCAAAGGAGAAATGTGAACTAACAGGAATGTAAACACATTTTTGAGAAATAAGCTTTTTGTGCGTATGGAACATTTCTGGGATCTTTTATTTCAGCTCATGAAAAATGGGACCAACACTTTACATGTTGTGTTTGTTTATATTTTTGTTCAGTGTAATATTGAGTTGCACCCCTTTTACCCTCAGAACAGCTTCAATTCATCAGGACATGGACTCTACAAGGTGTCGAAAGCGTTTCACAGGGATGCTTACCCAATGCTTCCCACAGTTGTCTGAAGTGTGAGTAACCAAAAAAATGTTAAACAAATTAATATATATTTTATATTTGAGATTTTTCAAAGTAGGCACCCTTTGCCTTAATGACAGCTTTGCACACTCTTGGCATTCTCTCAACGAGCTTCACCTGGAATGCTTTTCCAACAGTCTTGAAGGAGTTCCCACATATGCTGAGAACTTGTTGGCTTCTTTTCCTTCACTCTGCAGTCCAACTCATCCTAAACCATCTCAGGGGTTGAGGTCGGGTGATGCAGCACTCCATCACTCTCCTTCTTGGTCAAATAGCCCTTACACAGCCTGGAGGTGTGTTGGGTCATTGTCCTGTTGAAAAACAAATGATAGTTGCACTAAGCGCAAACCAGATGGGATGGCGTGGGCGGCAGGTAGCCTAGTGGTTAGAGTGTTGGACTTGTAACCGGAGGGTTGCAAGTTCGAATCCCTGAGCTGACAAGGTAAAAATCTGTCGTTCTGCCCCTGAACAAGGCATTTAACCCACTGTTCCCTGGATGTCGATTAAGGCAGCCCCCCGCACCCCTCTGATTCAGAGGGGTTGGGTTAAATGCGGAAGACACATTTCAGTTGAAAGCATTCGGTTGTACAACTGACTAATAATGGTGACTTTGACTTTGACAAAAATCTCACCTTTGTACTCATCAGACCAAAGGACAGATTTCCACTGGTCTAACGTCCATTGGTCGTGTTTCTTGGCCCAAGCAAGTCTCTTCTTATTATTGGTGTCCTTAAGTAGTGATTTCTTTGCAGCAATTCGATCATGAAAGCCTGATTCACACAGTCTCCTCTGAACAGTTGATGTTGAGATGTGTCTGTTACTTGAACTCTGAAGCATTTATTTGGGGTGCAATTTCTGAGGCTGGTAACTCTAATGAACTTATCCTCTGCAGCAGAGGTAACTCTGTGTCTTCCTTTCCAGTCCTCATGAGAGCCAGTTCCATCGTAGTGCTTGGTTTTTGTGACTGCACTTGAAGAAACGTTCAAAGTCCTGATATTTTCCGCATTGACTGACCTTCATGTCTTAAAGTGATGATGGACTGTCATTTCTCTTTGCTTATTTTATCTGTTCTTGCCATAATATGGACTTTTACCAAATAGGGCTATCTTCTGTATACCACCCCTACCTTGTCACAACACAACTGATTGGCTAAACACTTTAAGAAGGAGAGAAATTCCACAAATTAACTTTTAACAAGGCACAGCTGTTAATTGATATGCATTCCATGTGACTACCTCATGAAGCTGGTTAAGAGAATGCCAAGAGTGTGCAAAGGGTGGCTACTTTGAAGAATCTCTAATATAGAATATATTTGATTTTAAAACTTCTTTGGTTACTACATGATTCCATATGTGTTTCCTTGTTTTGATGGTTTCACTATTATTCTACAATGTAGAAATAGTACAAATAAAGACAAACCATTTAATGAGTAGGTGTGTCCAAACTTTTGACTGGTACTGTCCTTTGAGTGGTAGACCATTCTTTATACACACAGGAAACAGTTGAGCGTGAAAATTCCAGTAGCATTGCAGTTCTTGACTCAAACCGGTGTGCCTGGTGCCTACATACTACCATACCCCGTTCAAAGGCAACTTACATTTTTTTGTCTTGCCATTTACCCTCTGAATAGCTTTTACCTGGATTCACCTGGTCCGTCTGTCATGGAAATAGTAGATGTTCTTAATTTTTTCCAATACAATAATCTGTTCTTATAATGTTTAATTCTGGTCTAACTGTTCTAACTTTCTTTATGCTCCCCAACAAGCCAAGCTCACCTTGGCTAGCGAAAAGTCTAGCTCGTGATCATTGGGTTGTCACAGCTGCCCGTGCTGCAGACCTGTTTGATGAAATCACAATTTTAGTAGTTCTTCAAAGTAGATAAGACATTGTTTCAAGACTGCTACCTCTATCAATCGGTTAGTAGAGCTATACCTCCTGAACTGTCTCTATCGGTCTCGTTGCTGTGTTGTGTACATTCCTCTCTCATGGGGTCTTTGTGCTGTGCCGGGAAGAATAAGCTCAATGGATTCTGCTTATTGTTGTTAATTACCATGTTTTCTGCGCTGAACTAGGTTGAGTATCTGCCTATTGAAAACTACAACTCCCTACAGCGTCCCACAGTTCATTCTTGATTTGATGTCTCTCGTGCTTGATAGGATTTGTCTGTAGAGAAACGGTGCGGTGAGCTCACAAAAAAATGAACTAAATGGAATTCAAGTAATTCAATCTGTCAATTAGTTGTTTAATTATCAAAGAGAAAAAAAACTTAATTGCTCAGCTCTAGTTGCAGCCCAAATGGAATTCTATCAAACTCGCATACACCACGATGGTAGCACGTTGCAGTCCAAACTGAATTCTAACAAGCTTGCATGAACCACATCAAAGGTTACTGTTACCATTTTCTGGTGATGACATTTTAATAAGTTGTGTAACTGATCGTTTTAACTTATCAAACAGTTAACTGATAAAAATGGCATTCGGAATATGCTGTACAGTATTTTGTGAGGGCTTAATGGTTCAGGGAGAATCTGCATCGACAGCTGAGTTCAGCTCTGTCAGTCTCTGTGTGTCTATGCGTGCGACCATGTTCTGTGTATGCATATAGAGATGCTAGCCTCATTTATCATGGCGCTGCTCAGGCAGAGCGAGGATGGAGGAAGCACCCTTTACATAAGAAACTAAACAATGGCCACAGAGGCTAGCCTGGCACGGCCTGAATAGACTCCCAACCCTGGATTCCCACATCAAGAAAGCCCACGCCTCGTCACTCATGCACAATTCACCATGCTATTAAAAGTTGATTGGTTTTTGAAATGTCTTATCCTAAATGTCCACACATACAGGAACATTTCAGTCAGCCCTTAGACTAGAGACTTCTGTGAAGCCAATACATGTAACTTGAATTCCAGAAACCTTCCCTAAAATTACTTGGTGTATTTCCAGAAACCTTCCCTAAAATGACTAGGTTTATTTCCAGATATCGCAGTTGAAGAATTACTGGAATAAGAACCAAGATTTCCGCAAACCAGGAACTTTGGAAAAGTCGCTACCCTACTTGTTTTTATCTGAAATCTAAATGATCGTCCTGAATGTTGTCCCGTTCTTGATCAGGGTTGCCTTTATTAGAGAGTGGCTGTGATCCAATGTTCTCACCACATAGAGTGAATGTCTAATACATTGCTTCATACTAACTGGATATTGATATTGGAAAACACCCAGTGACTTCTGTGAAGAACTAAATGTTACTTGGGTTGATCTGAAACAAATCTGGGTTCAAATACTTGAAATAATCCTTTTAAAATATTTTAAGTGTTTTCTTGAGTCTGCCAGATTGGAAGTTTTTTGCAGTTTTGGGACTTTTTCTATTGGTTTATTAAGCAAGCTCAACAGAGGGGGATTTCTTTTTTTTTTTTAAATAATATTTAATGTATTAGAAACCCAGGTCTTATCTGAAAATGTAAAAAGATCAACCTCTATGTCCTGCCATTCAGGATCATCCATGAGGCCGGCTACTCTGAGGAGGAGTGTATACAGTACAGAGTGGTGGTGTACAGCAACACTATCCAGTCTATCATCGCCATCATCAGAGCTATGGGACGCCTGAAGATAGACTTTGGGGACGCCACACGAGCGGTAGGCATATTGTTCTGTCTGTGTGTTCCACTTGTTCTATCTATTCTAGACTAGCTGATAGAACTAATCAAGGGGTTGGCTTGTTCTGAAATATATGAAGTATCTGGAACTGGCTCCAGAATCCATTTGGGGGAAACACTGGTCAATTTAATCAGTGAGAATTGCTGTTCATTGACTACATCTTAGCGTTCAACACCATTATCCCCTCCAAGCTCGTCACCAAGCTTAGGATGGAGGTGACATCCGCTTCAATAGGGCAGCAGTGGAGCAGGTAGACCGCTTCAAGTTCCTGTGTCCAAATCACTGAAGGCTTAAAATGGTCCAAACACACACACACACACAGTCGTGAAGAAGGCGCGACCGTGCCTTTTCCCCCTCAGGAGGTTGAAAAAGTTTGCCATGGTCCCTCCAATCCTCAAAAGGTTCTACAGTTGTACCATTGAGAGCATATTGACTGACTGCATCACTGCTTGGTATGGCAATAGCACCGGCCCTCGATTGCATGGCGCTACAGAGGGTTGTGTGGACTGCCCAGTACATCACAGGGGTGGAGCTTCCTTCCATCCAGGACCTCTATATCAGGAGATGTGAAAAGAAGGTCCGGAAAATCGTCAAAGACCCCAACCACCCAAGCCATAGACTCTTTTCTCTGCTGCCGCACGGCAAGATGTACCGGTGCATCAAGTCTGACACCAACCGGCATTTGAACAGCTTCTATCCCCAAGCAATACAAATGATAAATCGCTAACAAAATGGCTACACTGACTGAGTTTACCTTGTATCTTTATTTACCTTTTTATTTCAATATTTGCACTGTCTCTATGCACACTCACAGGACCCCACACACACACTGTCACTCCGACACACACACACACACACACAC
>QNTS01002652.1:54270-87991 GCA_003317085.1 Hucho hucho
TGACCAAATACTTATTTTCCACCATAATTTGCAAATAAATTCATTAAAAATCCTACAATGTGATTTTCTGGATTTTTTTTTCTTCATTTTGTCTGTCATAGTTGAAGTGTACCTATGATGAAAATTACAGGCCTCTCTCATCTTTTTAAGTGAGAGAACTTGCACAATTGGTGGCTGACTAAATACTTTTTTTCCCCACTGTAGATAAATAAATTAATAAATACAGTATGGGGATGAGGTAGTAGGATGAGCTGTTTACATATGGGCTATGTACAGGTGCAGTGAGCTGCTCTGACAGCTGGTGCTTAAAGTTAGTGAGGGAGATATGAGTCTCCAGCTTAGATTGACGAGTAAGTGTAATTTATACTCCGAGTCAATATTCATATTGTAAGAAGAAATTCCTCTCGATCACTCCCACAAATTGGGGAAACTGAACAGTATTTTCCATTGACCCCCATTTGTAAAAGAGCCAACTTTGTTATACAAAACATGCCTAAAAGCTGCTGTGTTTTTCAATGAAAGTATTCACACCCCTTGACTTTTTCCACATTTTGTTGTGTTACAGCCTGAATTTAAAATGTATTAAATTGAGTTTTTTTGTTACTGGCCTACACACAATACCCCATAATAATGTAGAATTATGTATATCGAATTTTGACTTTTTCATAAAAAATGAAAAGCTGGAATGTCTTCAGTTGTTGTTTGTTAGGGCAAGCCTAAATAAATGTAGGAGTAAAAAATGTGCTTAAGTCTCAACAAGTTGCATGGACTCACTCTATGCAATAATAATGTTTAATATGATTTTTGAATGACTGACGATCTCATCTCTGTACCCCACACATACAATTATCTGTAAGGTCCCTCAGTCGAGCAGTTAATTTCAAACACCTATTCAAATCAAATCAAAGTTTATTTGTCACGTGTGCCGAATACAACAGGTGTAGACCTTGCAGTGAAATGCTTACTTACAGGCTCTAACCATGCAGTAGTAGTGAGAACTGTCTATGACTGGGGTGGCTGGAGTCTTTGACCATTTTTAGGGCCTTCCTCTGACACCGCCTGGTGTAGAACCACAAAGACCAAGGAGGTTTTCCAATGCCTCGCAGAGAAAGGCACCTATTGCTAGATGGGTAAAATAAAGAAACAGATATTGAATATCCCTTTGAGCATGGTGAAATTACACTTTGGATTGTGTATCAATACACCCAGTCACTACAAAGATACAGGCGTCCTTCCTAACTCAATTGCCGGAGAGGAAGAAAACCACTCAGGGATTTCACCATGAGGCCGATGGTGACTTTAAAACAGTTCCAGAGTTGAATGGCTGTGAAAGGAGAAAACTGAGGATGGATCAACATTGTAGTTACTCCACATCACTAACCGAAATGACAGAATGAAAAGATGGAATCTTGTACAGAATAAAAAATATTCCAAAACATGCATCCTGTTTACAAGGCACTAAAGTAACACTGCAATGTTTGGGGAAAATGCAACACATTACTTAGTACCGCTCTCCATATTTTCAAACATAGTGATGGCTGCACCATTTTATATTTTATTTCACGTTTATTTAACAAGGTAGGCCAGTTGAGAACAAGTTCTCATTTACAACTGCGACCTGGCCAAGATAAAGCAAAGCAGTGCGACAAAAACAACAACACAGAGTTACACATGGGATAAACAAACGTACAGTCAATAACACAATGGAAAAATCTGTATACAGTGTGTGCAAATGAAGTAAGGAGGTAAGGCAATAAATAGGCCAAAGTGGCGAAGTAATTACAATTTAGCAATTAACACTGGAGTGATAGATGTGCAGATGAGGATGTGCAAGTAGAAATACTGGTGTGCAAAAGAGTAGGGTAACATCTCACAGCAAGAACTGGCAAATCTGGTGCAGTCCATGAGGAGATGCACTGCAGTACTTAATGCAGCTGGTGGCCACACCAGATGCTGACTGTTATTTTTGATTTTGACCCCCCCCCCATGTTTGAGCAGCATTTGAAAGCAAAAGAACGATTGAAAACCATTATTGGCATTGTTGAATTCGATTTTCATAATAGCAAGCTACTGTAAGAGAACTGATGGTTTGGTTAGCTAAGCTAGCAAGTCTGTTTGGTTACCAAGGAAACTACTATAGCTATCTTGTAAACCTGTTAGCTACTTCAGTGAATGTTGACCACATTTCTACTTGCAAATTAACACATTTCTTTGCGGCAAAAATAGCCTTGGTATAAGCGGCATTATCAATTCGGGGCCCCTCGTTGATTACCCCTTACGTAATATAGCCTACACACAGTGTATTACACTGCAGTAGTGTAAGTACAATATACTGTAATTGTAGCTAACAGAGGGAACTAGTTATCTATACGTGTACTGAATATTTAGACAGTTCACTAAGACCGAAAACAATGGTATATTATTTTGTCCCAGTGAGTTTATTTTACAGTTATGATAAATGCGACATTATGGCTACCTTTGGCACCTATATCCCACACACCCTAGGCTAGGGTAAAGTAGGTTAGTGTGAAGGACACTTCAACTTTGTTTTGGAAACACAGGAAGTGTAGTGGTTGTTGGAGGTCGGAGCTGTCTGTCCACATAAGACCTGGGTTCAAATAGTATTTAAATTAATTTAAATACGTTATCTGTGCTTGATTGAGCTTGCCTGGCTTAATGGACTAATATAATAGTCCCAGAAGTGCAGAAATCCACCCTCCTGGGACTACAGGCAGGCTAGAGAAAAGGCTCAAAGTATTTGAAAGATTTTAAATATTCTTTGAACCCAGGTCTGGTTGTGTCTAGGTGCTCTCTGTCTGTGCACGTTGCATAGCTGCTTGGCTGGAGAGACTAGTAGTGAGTCAGTCTATCCCTAGCCTAAACTCTCTGTTTTCACTCAAACCTCTAGCAACCAATGTTTATCATTTATCAACATATGAACCCATATTTAGACTGAAATCACATGGATTTCACAGTCCTCGGCTGTCTCTGTTTCTCTCTCTGTCCAGAGAATTTGTCCTTCAGTCCCATTCACTAGACTGTTGTTCACTTAGTAAAAAAGGGCTTTACATAAATGGTTCTGGCCAACTACTCCAATATTGACACCATCGTCACTCATGTAGGTTTTAACGACCTTCGCTTTAGGCGATCTGATGGAGGACTACAAACGTTGCCCTAAATGAGTACATGAAGAAACTTTGCAACGACAGGAATGTCTCCTTTTGTGACAACTTTGATCTGCTGTGGGAGCAACAAGCAGGATTCACACTAACCGCAGGGGTTCCAGGATTATTTCCAGCAACATCAAACTGTTTTAGAAACTGACAAAGTCTGGTAGTGCCAGTTCTCCCTGTCAGAATAAGCAACAGATGGCTTGGAAAGCATATCGACTCCTGTAGAAATGGCACAATGGTTATTGTGTTTAAACTAATGTATGTTCATTTAACTCTGCCTTCTAGTGAGTTTATACAAACTGTCATATCCTGCCATTCCCCCCAGACTACAGCTTTTCATACTCTGAAAAGGGGAAACAAGTGGGGGGACAGCCTCTATTTTTACTAATGCTCTCAGCTGTAAGGACATTTTGTTTGGCAACTTTAGGTCTTTTGAGCATCATGCTATACTGTTTAAATGTCAGCCCCCAGTGCTGGCTATAACCCTGTATAGGCCAACAAAGCACTGCCCCACGTTTTTTACTGGTTTCTCTGAACTATTGTCTGTTGTCCTTGAGAACTATGATAAAATCATTGTGTTGACAGACTGACTCCAAGGCCATTGAATTTATGTTTAGTTTTTTTGCTCTATGGACTTTATCCAACATGTTACTGGGCCCAGCCATAACCACAGCCGTACTCTGGACCTGGTTATTACCAAGGGGCTTTCTACTGGGCCCAGCCATAACCACAGCCATACTCTGGACCTGGTTATTACCAAGGGGCTTTCTACTGGGCCCACCCATAACCACAGCCATACTCTGGACCTGGTTATTACCAAGGGGGCTTTCTACCGGGCCCAGCCATAACCACAGCCATACTCTGAACCTGGTTATTGTATGAACAATACACCATCACCTATTCTGCCTTCCTCTTGTGATGATTTAGTTGAACTTTTTAATAGCAAATGAAGGGCCAAATCCATTGATGCCACAGCTCCAGTAAAGTTGAAAAAGGACACATCCAAATGGAGAGCCTCTTGGATGAGGTGAGGAAACTAATAGATTAAAGAGAAATTGTAGAGTGGAATTGGAGAACGTCAAAGTTGCAGGTCCATTATGATGTTCTGAGAGAGCAACTTGGCATATATAACAAGGCAATTAGAAATGCCAGACAGGCTCGTTTTTCTAACTTGATCCCTAATAATCAGAATAATTAAAGTGCTCTTCCCGACCATTGATGGCCTGATAAATCCTACCTCCGCAAACGAATGTGAACTTTCCTCCACATTTAAATGTGGTGAGTTTGAGGCATATTTCAGAGATAAGATACCCAGCCTAATGTTTGTTATCAGTAAAGACCTGATGAGAAGTTTGATATGTGCCCTAGCCTACCACGCAAAGGCTCTATGGAGTTATTTTCCCTGGTTGGCACAGACATGCTCAGGAAAAAGATATCACAACTTAAGTCTTCTACCTGCCTTCTCGATCCTATCCCCACCACCTTCTTCAGAACAGTTTTTAATTGCATATCTGAAGAAGTGCAAGCTGTTAATCACTCCCTGTTCACAGGCACTTTCCCCACTGCTCTAAAAACTGCTATGGTGAAACCCCTTCTTTAGAAAATGAATCTAGATTATTCAGCTCTTAGCAATTTCCGACCCAAATTTCTCCAACCTTCCATTCTTAAGCAAAGTTCTGGAGAAATTGGTTTTCAAACAGCTAAAAGATTTTTTTTTAAATCCAATCTGGGTTTTCGGGCCCACCACCATAGGCAGCCTTAGTTAGTGGTAAATGATCTTAGAGCCAACACAGATGCCAAACAGCTCTTTGTCCTTGGATTTAAGTGCTGCATTCGACGCTGTTGACCATGGTGTTCTTCTGGGCAGACTGGAGAGGTGGGTTGGCCTCTCCGGGCCAGTTCTAAATTGGTTTAGGACCTATTTAACCGGTCAAGAGTTTTGTCACCCTTGGTGAACATAACTCTGAGAATTTTTGGGTCTGGTACTTTTTAAAATTTAATTAGTTAGTCAATCATCCTTGAGATGTTTCTATAACTTGATTTGGAGTCTACCTGTGGCAAATAAAATTGATTGAACATGATTTGAAAAGACACACACCTGTCTATGTAAGGTCCCAGAGTTTACAGTGCATGTCAGAGCAAAAACCAAGCCATGAGGTCGAAGGAATTGTCCATAGAGCTCAGAGACTGGATTGTGTTTAGACACATCTGGGGAAGGGTACCAAAACATTTCTGCAGTGTTAAAGGTCACAAAAAACAGTGGCCTCCATCATTCTTAAATGGAAGAACTTTGGAACCACCAAAACTGTTCCTAGAGCTGGCCGCCCAGCCAAACTGAGCAATCGGGGGAGAAGGGGAGGTGAGCAAGAACCCGATTGTCACTCTGACAGAGTTCCTCTGTGGAGATGGGAGAACCTTCCAGAAGGACAACCATCTCTGCAACACTACACCAATCAGGCCTTTATGGTAGACTAGTGGCTAGAGTGAAGCCACTCCTCAATAAAAGGCACATGACAGCCCGCTTGGAGTTTACAAAAAGGCACCTAAAGGACTCTCCGACCATGAGAAACAATATTCTGGTCTGATGAATCCAAGATTGAACTCTTTGGCCTGAATGCCAAGCGTCACATCTGGAGGAAACGTGGCACCATCCCTACAGTAAAACATGGTGGTGGCAGCATCATGCTGTGGGGATGTTTTTCAGCGGCAGGGACTGGGAGACTTGTCAGGATCGAGGGAAAGAGGAACGCAGCAAAGTACAGAGGGATCCTTGATGAAAACCTGCTCCAGAGCGCTCAGGACAACAACCCTAAGCACACAGCCAAGTCAATGCAGGAGTGGCTTCGGGACAAGTCTCTGAATGTGCTTGAGTGGCCCTGCCAGAGCCCGGACTTGAACCAAATCTAACATCTCTGGAGTGACCTTAAAATAGCTGTGCAGCGACGCTCCCCATCCAACCTGAAAGCTCTTGAGAGGATCTGCACAAAAGAATAGGAGAAACTCCTTAAATACACGTGTGCCAAGTTTGTAGCGTGATAACCAAGAAGAATCGAGGCTGTAATCGCTGCCAAAGGTGCTTCAACAAAGTAAGTAAAGGGTCTGAATACTTATGTAAATGTTATATTTCTTTTTTTTTTTCATATAAATTTGCAAAAATGTCATTGATTAAGAAAAAAAACGACTTAATCCATTTTAATATAAGGCTGTAACGTAACAAAATGTGGAAAAAGTCAAGGGGTCTGAATACTTCCTGAATGCACGGTATGTTAACCCTTGGCAGTGTTATCAGAAAGCACGGCATTGATTTTCACTGCTACACAGTCGATACACAACTTTACATTTCTGTGTCACCAGAGGATTTTAGCTTCACAGATAAATTATTAGACTGTATTAGTGATTTAAATAATTGGATGGCTCCCAACTTCCTCCAGCTAAATCAAGACAAGAATGAGGTACTTATTATTGGAGTCAAAGCACAGATCGAGAATCTTGCAGCGCATTTGAATTCACGGACAATAAAGATAAAACACCAGGTAAAAAAACCTATGTGTAATTTAAGATTATGAACTCAATTTTGATTCACACATTAGGAATATGACCAAAATTACTTTTTACCACCTGAGAAACAGGTTTCTATCTCAGGCAGATACAGAGAGACTCATCCATGCTTTTATCACACACAGGTTTGACTACCTTAATGCGCTCCTGTCAGGTTACCCAAGAAAGCAGTTGGTCAACTGTAAAACGTACAGAATGCTGCAACACGGGTACTGACCAAGACCAGACAGAGAACACATGTTACACCGGTTTTAATATGTCTGCACTGGCTGCCTGTGAGTCTTAGAATTAATTTTAAGATTATTCTATTGGTTTTTAAGTCAATCCACGATTGTACACCCCAATACATATGACGTTTTTGAGTTCTGAACCCATTAGGTCCCTCAGGTCCTCTGGCACTGTCCTTTTTAAAGGTCCTTTTTAAATATAAGGGGCATGGAGAGGCAGCCTTTAGTTATTATTCCTCCTTCCTCTGGAATAGCTTGCCAGGGGTTGAAAACTGGACATCTGTAAAAAAAAAAAATATATATATATATATTTTTTTTCATTGTTTATTATTATTTTTCTTGTAAAATGCGTTGCGTTCATGTCTGAAATGTGCTATATAAATAAAGTTTGATTTGACATACCGTCTATGGTGGTGCTTGAAGCTGGTCTAGACATGCTGTTTATGGTGGTGCTTGAAGCTGGTCTAGACATGCTGTTTATGGTGGTGCTTGAAGCTGGTCTAGACATGCTGTCTATGGTGGTGCATGAAGCTGGTCAATGGTATGTATGTTTCGTCTGTTAACAGTTGTAGGACGGTTATTGATTCATTAAATCGGTGATTAAGTGTTCACTGTGTATTGATCTGAATCAATTACGTGTATGAAAGGATTATGTATGCAATTTTTTTTTTTTTTCATTGATTTCTTGCTCTCTCTGTCCCTCTCTCTCTCTGTCTCTGTCTCTCTCCCTCAGTTATTTGAATGACCTGGACCGTATCACCCAACAGAGTTATGTCCCCACCCAGCAAGATGTGCTGAGGACCAGAGTCAAGACTACTGGCATCGTGGAGACACACTTTACCTTCAAAGAGCTCTACTTCAAGTCAGTATACCCACTGCTAGCTACACACACTTTTATTTGAGACAGATCTTGGTCGTTTGAGAATACTCAGCTCAGTGCCAAGCCAAGGCCTAATGAGGTAATTAATTAGTTTAGACAAACATAAACCCATTAGTTGTTATTTAATTGCCAACCAGGTAATGGCTAGCAAATACAAACGTATAATCAGTCTGCCCTTATACACCAGCTGGTTTACAGTAAGCAGACAGTCAAAGAGTAGGCAAAGCATATTCCCTATTATATACAGTTGAAGTTTACATACAGTCGTGGCAAAAAGTTTTGAGAATGACACAAATATTAATTTCCACATTTTTTTTTTTTTGCTGCTCCAGTGTCTAGATATTTTTGTCAGATGTTACTATGGAATTCTGAAGTATAATTACAAGCATTTCATAAGTGTCAAAGGCCTTTATTGACAATTACATGAAGTTGATGCAAAGAGTCAATATTTGCAGTGTTGACCCTTCTTTTTCAAGACCTCTGCAATCCGCCCTGGCATGCTGTCAATTAACTTCTGGGCCACATCCTGTCTGATGGCAGCCCATTCTTGCATAATCAATGCTTGGAGTTTTGTTTGTCCACCCGCCTCTTGAGGATTGACCACACGTTTTCAATGGGATTAAGGTCTGGGGAGTTTCCTGGCCATGGACCCAAAATATCGATGTTTTGTTCCCTGGGCCACTTAGTTATCACTTTTGCCTTATGACAAGGTGCTCCATCATGCTGGAAAAGGCATTGTTCGTCACCAAACTGTTCCTGGATGGTTGGGAGAAGTTTCTCTCTGAGGATGTGATGGTACCATTCTTTATTCATGGCTGTGTTCTTAGGCAAAATTGTGAGTGAGCCCACTCCCTTGGCTGAGAAGAAACCCCACACATGAATGGTCTCAGGATGCTTTACTGTTGGCATGACACAGGACTGATGGTAGCGCTCACCTTGTCTTCTCCGGACAAGCATTTTTCCGGATGCCCCAAACAATCGGAAAAGGGATTCATCAGAGAAAATGACTTTACCCCAGTCCTCAGCAGTCCAATCCCTCTACCTTTTGCAGAATATCAGTCTGTCCCTGATGTTTTTCCTGGAGAGAAGTGGCTTCTTTGCTGCCATTCTTGACACCAGGCCATCCTCCAAAAGTCTTCGCCTCACTGTTTGTGCAGATGCACTCACACCTGCCTGCTGCCATTCCTGAGCAAGCTCTGTACTGGTGGTGCCCCGATCACGCAGCTGAATCAACTTTAGGAGACGGTCCTGGCGCTTGCTGGACTTTCTTCGGCGCCCTGAAACCTTCTTCACAACAATTGAACCTCTCTCCTTGAAGTTCTTGATGATCCGATAAATGGTTGATTTAGGTGCAATCTTACTGGCAGCAATATCCTTGCCTGTGAAGCCCTTTTTGTGCAAAGCAATGATGACGGCACGTGTTTCCTTGCAGGAAACCATGGTTGACAGAGGAAGAACAATGATTCCAAACACCACCCTCCTTTTGAAGCTTCCAGTCTGTTATTCGAACTCAATCAGCATGACAGAGTGAGCTCCAGCCTTGTCCTCGTCAACACTCACACCTGTATTAACGAGAGAATCACTGACATGATGTCAGCTGGTCCTTTTGTGGCAGGGTTGAAATGCAGTGGAAATGTTTTTTGGGTTTAGTGAATGATTTGTCCCAAATGCTTTTAGTTTTGGAAATATTTAGGGCTTCCTTATTCCTTGCTACCCATTCCGAAAGTAACTGCAGCTCTTTGTGAAGTGTTGCAGTCATTTCAGTCGCTGTAGTACCTGACCTGTATAGTGTTGAGTCATCCGCATATATAGACACACTGGCTTTACTCAAAGCCAGTGGCATGTTGTTAGTAAAGATTGAAAAAAGCAAAGGGCCTAAACCGCTACCCTGGGGAATTCCTGAATTATGTTTGAGAGGCTTTCATTAAAGGACACCCTCTGTGTTCTGTTAGACAGGTAACTCTCAATCCACAGTATAGCAGGGGGTGTAAAGACATAACACATGTTTTTCCAGCAGCAGATTATGATCAGTAATATCAAAAGCTGCACTGAAGTCTAACAAAACAGCCCCCACAATCTTTTTATTATCAATTTCTCTCAGCCAATCAGTAATTTGTGTATGTGCTTGTTGAGTGTCCTTCCCTTACCTATATGCGTGCTGAAAGTCTGTTGTCAATTTGTCTACTGTGAAATAGCATTGTATCTGGTCAAACACCATTTTTTTTCAGAAGTTTACTAAGGGTTGGTAACAGGCTGATTGGTTGGCTATTTGAGCCAGTAAAGGGGGCTTTACTATTCTTGCATAGCGGAATGACTAGCTTCCCTCCAGGCGAGGGCACACACTTTCTAGTAAGCTTACATTGAAGATGTGGCAATATCGTCCATGTCATCCCTAAGTTTGCTTATCTTGCCAATGAAAAAGTAATTAATGTAGTTATCAGTTACCATATCAATGGGTTTTGTGATAAATGAGCCATCTGATTCAATTAATGATTGTGCCGATTTGGCTTTTTTTCCCCAAAATGTCATTTAAGGTGCTCCAAAGCTTTTTACTATCATTCTTTATATAATTTATCTTTGTTTCATTGTATAGTTTCTTTTTATTTAGTTTAGTCACATGACTTCTTAATTTGCAGTACGTTTGCCTATCAGCCAGTTACAAAGTGGTGAGGACAAAGTCTGTTCATGCGGATGATATGTTCAGCAATGTTTATTTCCTAGAAATGTCTGGGACGACAGCATTGTCTGGGCTAATGCAGCCAGGGGTATATGTTGTCTGTCAGTCTGTGTGTTATTTCAGTTGAGTTGCTCAGTGTAAACTCTACTGTCTGGGACCATGGTGGGGTACAGGTGCAGAAGTTATCCTGAATTAGTTCAAGTGAAACTAGTGAGAGGTGCATGCATGCAAAGTCAAACAACCAAAATGGGTAATTGGTCGTCAAATCTTGTCAAATCTATCAATAGTTATACTGTATGTTTACCTTCACACTGCAGTACCTCCCCTCCTGCCCTGAACCTGACGTTGATCCTTGATCCTGTAACACACGCTGGGTGTCTTTGTCACTGTTTCACCCCAGAATGTTTGACGTGGGCGGCCAGCGGTCAGAGAGGAAGAAGTGGATCCACTGCTTTGAGGGAGTGACCGCCATCATCTTCTGTGTGGCGCTCAGCGACTATGACCTGGTGTTGGCAGAGGACGAAGAGATGGTAAGGAGATAAGGGGTGGAGAGGTGTAGGGAGAGCGGGGAGAGAGAGGTGTGAGGAGGGAGGGTGGGATTGACATAATATTCTGTGTGGCGCTCAGCGACTATGACCTGGTGTTGGCAGAGGACGAAGAGGGGTGAGGAAGGGTGATTTGGTTCAATTCAGGCAGAGGAAGGTGGTGAAGAGGGAGGCAGAGGAGGGAGGGGGATGGGCGGAGTCAGTTCAGTCTCCAGAGGAAGTGTGAGGGAGATGTCCCTTACTCAAATCTCTCACCTTCTTTTCAAAACGTCTCGGTGCTATCCGGCTCAGGATACTTAGCATTTTCATTCGTTTTGCTTTAGCATTTACGTTACTTGCCACCCGGCCTGGGTCCTATTAATGAACCGTTCGGTCCTCCCCTACAGAACCGTATGCATGAGAGCATGAAGCTGTTTGACTCCATCTGCAACAACAAGTGGTTCACAGACACCTCCGTCATCCTGTTCCTCAACAAGAAGGATCTGTTTGAGGAGAAGATCGGCAGGAGTCCACTCACCATCTGTTACCCCGAGTACGCAGGTGAGGATCAGACACGTTGAGTAGTACACACACACACACACACACACACCACACACCACACACACACTGACCAAATGCATGATGTCAAATATTTGGAAGTGTTGTAGGTGTTCCTGATTTTAAATAGGAGTTTGTGTACTTTTTTAAAAGCCAAAGGCATTGTCGTTTTTGTCATTCCATTAGCAACCTAAATAAAGCATATTTAGATAGCAACTGTTCGCTTTTTCTGAACTTTTCTTTGGCTTGCATTTCTACTACCGATATACAGGTAACTGCCAAAATAAAGGAAACAGTGTCTCAATAGGGCATTGGGCCACTACAAGCCAGAACAGCTTCAATGCACTTTGGCACAGATTCTACAAGTGTCTGGAACTCTGGTGTCGCCCCCCTCCAATATTCCCCACGAGAAGTTCCGCTGTCTCAGTCACCACTACAGAATCTCCCATAAGTGTTCAATTGGGTTGAGATCGGGTGACTGAGACGTCCATGGCATATGGTTTACATCATTTTCATGCTCATCAAACCATTCAGTGACCACTCGTGCCCTGTGGATGGGGGCATTGTCATCCTATGGGGGCATAGCCATGGTAGCCAGAATAATGGCCCTAAGCATGATGGGATGTTAATTACTTCATTAACTCAGGAACCACATCTGTGTGGAAGCACCTGCTTTCAATATATACTGAACAAAAATAGAAACGCAACATGTAAAGTGTTGGTTTCATGAGCTGAAATAAAATCTCCAAGAAATGTTCCATACTAGAGGTCGATAGCCGATTATGGCCGATTTCAAGTTTTCATAACAATCGGTAATCAGCGTTTTTGAACGCCGATTATGGCCGATTGCATTGCACTCCACGAGGAGACTGCGTGTAAGGCTGACCACCTGTTACGCGAGTACAGCAAGGAGCCAAGCTAAGTTGCTAGCTAGCATTAAACTTATCTTATAAAAAACAATCAATCTTAACATAATCACTAGTTAACTACACATGGTTGATGATATTACTAGTTTAATTAGCTTGTCCTGCGTTGCAAATAATCACTGCGGTGCCTGTTAATTTATCATCGAATCACAGCCTACTTTGCCAAACAGGTGATGATTTAACAAAAGCGCATTCACGGAAAAAGCACTGTCGTTGCACCAACGTACCTAACCATAAACGTCAATGCCTTTCTTAAAATCAATACACAAGTATATTTTTTTTAATCTGCATATTTAGTTAAAAGAAATTAATGTTAGCAGGCGATATTAACTAGGTAAATTGTGTCACTTCTCTTGCGTTCTGTGCAAGCAGAGTCCGGGTATATGCAGCAGTTTGGCCCGCGTGGCTCGTTGCGAACTGTGTGAAGACCATTTCTTCAAAAACAAAGACCGTAATTAATTTGCCAGAATTTTACATAATTATGACATAACATTGAAGGTTGTGCAATGTAACAGCAATATTTAGACTTATGGATGCCACCCGCTCAATAAAATACGGAACGGTTCCGTATTTCACTGAAAGAATAAACATTTTGTTTTCGAAATGATAGTTTCCGTTTTTTACCATATTAATGACCTAAGGCTCGTATTTCTGTGTGTTGATTATATTATAATTAAGTCTATGATTTGATATTTGATAGAGCAGTCTGACTGAGCGGTGGTAGGCAGAAGCAGGCTCGTAAGCATTCATTCAAACAGCGCTTTCCTGCGTTTGCCAGCAGCTCTTCGCAATGCTTGAAGCACAGCGCTGTTTATGACTTCAAGCCTATCAACTCCCGAGATTAGGCTGGCAATACTATAGTGCCTATAAGACCATCCAATAGTCAAAGGTATATGAAATACAAATGGTATAGAGAGAAATAGTCCTATAATTCCTATAATAACTACAACCTAAAACTTATTAACTGGGAATATTGAAGACTCATGTTAAAAGGAACCACCAGCTTTCATATGTTCTCATGTTCTGAGCAAGGAACTTAAACGTTAGCTTTTTTACATGGCACATATTGCACTTTTACTTTCTTCTCCAACACTGTTTTTTCATTATTTAAGCCAAATTGAACATGTTTCATTATTTATTTGAGACTAAATTGATTTTTATTTATGTATTATATTAAGTGAAAATGTAAGTGTTCATTCAGTATTGTTGTAATTGTCATTATTACAAAGATATATAAAAATCGGCCGATTTAATCGGTATCGGCATTTTTTGGTCCTCCAATAAATAATTGGCGTTGAAAAATCATAATTGGTCGACCTCTATTCCATACGCACAAAAAGCATTTTTTTCTCAAATGTTTTGCACAAATGTGTTTACACATGATTTTTTAATTTGAAGTACGTTTGCCAATTAGTTGGGCTGCCAGTTACATCCGGCTTCTTCACCTGCGGGATCATCTGAGAGGGGAAAATTCATTCAGATCGGCTGCGCCCCTGCCCAGTCATGTGAAATCCATAAATTAGGGCCTAACTAAAATTACTGATATCTTCTATGAACTGTAACTCAGTAAAATCTTTGAAATTGTTGCATATTGCATTTATATTTTTGTTCTATGTACGTTTTATAATTTACTGAAGTGTTTCTATTATGTTGGCAGTTACCTGTATGTTTGTTGACATTGGCTCAGTGACAGTCTTCAAATACCTTTTTATGGTCTGCTATATATATATATTTGTGGATGTCAATCACCCATTTCGTATGATATGTTACAAATTACAATTTGTATTAATTGTTACGAATTTGCAAAACGTAGCTGGCTAGCGTTAGCTAGGTTAGGGTTAGGGGTTAAGGTTAGGGTTAAGTTTGGGAGTGAGGTTAAAGGGTTAAGGGAAAGGTTAGCTACAAGGGTTAGGGGAAGGGTTAGCTAACATGCTAAGTAGTTGAAAGGTTGCTAACATCCGTGATGAGATTCGAACTCACAACCTTTGGGTTGTGGGTTATAGCTAAAAGGCATTAAGTAGTTGAAAAGTTGTTAATTAGTTATAATGCTAAAGTTGTCCGTTTAGTATGTTACTTGTAGTCTGAGACCAGGCTGCTAATACTAACCATACAGACAGAGAGCGAGAGAGAGACAGATACAGAGCTTAATACCTCTAATACTAACCAGATAGACAGGCAGACTGATTTTTTTTTCAGCAATGGCGCAGTTTTAGAGGCTACCCTCTTTGCTGCAGAGACAAAACTTGGATGTTTTAAAGCTATTTTCCTGCAATTCTACACATTTGTCATGGGGCTGACAGAAAAATTCCAGTTTCAAGGCTAATTTCCTGCAATTATACCCAGTTTGCCATGGCTTATTCCTTGTTTTTATGCTATGTAAGTGACTCAAACGTTATAAAAGAATCAATGGGGGCCCCATGACATTCTCCCTGAGTATCCAGTTTTTATTTTGGTGATTGTTAGTTCTCAAGGATGATCTTATTTAAAAATACACTGAGTGTACAAAACATTGCACCCCCTCTTTTGCCCTCAGAACAGCCTTAATTCACCAGGGTATGGATTCTACGAGGTGTCGAAAGCATTCCACACGGATGCTGGTCCATGTTGACTCCAATGCTTCCCACAGTTGTGTCAAGTTGGCTGGATGTCCTTTGGGTGGTGTACCATTCTTGATACACACGGGAAACTGTTGAGCGTGAAAAACCCAGCTGCGTTGCAGTTCTTGACAAACCGGTGCGCCTGGCACCTACTACCGTACCCTGTTCAAAGGCACTTAAATATTTAGTCTTGCCCATTCACCATCTGAATAGCACACAATCCATGTCAATTGTCTCAAGGCTTAAAAATCCTTCTTTAACCTGTCTCCTCCCCTTTATCTACACTAGTTGAAGTGGATTTAACAAGGGACATCAATAAGGGATCATAGCTTTCACCTGGATTCCTGGTCAGTCTATGTATAGAAAGAGCACGTGTTCTTAATGTTTTGTACACTCAGTACAGTATATACAGTTTAAGTCGGAAGTTTACATACACCTTAGCCAAATACATTTAAACTCAGTTTTTCACAATTCCTGACATTTAATCCCAATACAAATTCCCTGTCTTAGGTCAGTTAGGATCACCACTTTATTTTAAGAATGTGAAATGTCAGAATAATAGTAGAGAATTATTTATTTCAGCTTTTATTTCTTTCATCACATTCCCAGTGGGTCAGAAGTTTACATACACTCAATTAGTATTTGGTAGCATTGCCTTTAAATTGTTTAACTTGGGTCAAACGTTTCAGGTAGCCTTCCACAAGCTTCCCACAATAAGTTGGGTGAATTTTGGCCCACTTGCTCGCACATGCTTTTTCAGTTCTGCCCACAAATTTTCTATAGGATTGAGGTCAGGGCTTTGTGATGGCCACTCCAATACCTTGACTTTGTTGTTCTTAAGCCATTTTGCCACAACTTTGGAAGTATGCTTGGCGTCATTGTCCATTTGGAAGACCCATTTGCGACCAAGCTTTAACTTCCTGACTGATGTCTTGAGATGTTGCTTCAATATATCCACATAATTTTCCTACCTCATGATGCCATCTATTTTGTGAAGTGCACCAGTCCCTCCTGCAGCAAAGCACCCCCACAACATGATGCTGCCACCCCCGTGCTTCATGGTTGGGATGGTGTTCTTCGGCTTGCAAGCCTCACCCTTTTTCCTCCAAACATAACAATGGTCATTATGGCCAAACAGTTCTATTTTTATTTCATCAGACCAGAGGACATTTCTACAAAAAGTACAATCTTTTGTCCGCATGTTCAGTTACAAACCGTAGTCTGACTTTTTTATGGCGGTTTTGGAGCAGTGGCTTCTTCCTTGCTGAGCGGCTTTTCAGGTTATGTCGATATAGGACTCGTTTTACTGTGGACATAGATACTTTTGTACCGGTTTCCTCCAGCATCTTCACAAGGTCCTTTGCTGTTGTTCTGGGATTGATTTGCACTTTTCGCACAACTACGTTCATCTCTAGGAGACAGAACGCGTCTATTTCCTGAGCGGTATGACGGCTGCATGGTCCCATGGTGTTTATACTTGCATACCATTGTTTGTACAGATGAACGTGGTACCTTCAGTGCAATTTCCAAACGCCTGAAGGATGAACCAGACTTGTGGAGATCTACAATTTTTTTTCTGAAGTCTTTATTTTGATTTTCCCATGATGTTTAAGCAAAGAGGCACTGAATCTGAAGGTAGGCCTTGAAATACATCCACAGGTACACCTCCAATTGACTCAAATTATGTCAATTAGCCTATCAGAAGCTTCTAGCCATTTTCTGGAATTTTCCAAGCTGTTTAAAGGCACAGTCAACTTAGTGTATGTAAACTTCTGACCCACTGGAATTGTGATACGGTAAATTATAAGTGAAATAATCTGTCTGTAAACAATTGTTGGAAAAATTACTTGTCATGCACAAAGTAGATGTCCTAACCGACTTGCCAAAACTATAGTTTGTTAACAAGAAATCTGTGGAGTGGATGAAAAACGAGTTTTAATGACTCCAACCTAAGTGTATGTAAACTTCCGACTTCAACTGTAGCTCCATTATCTTCTCTACATACTTTGTCTGGTTTGACCATGCATATAGGGGAAACACTGCTCTAATATTAACAGACATATACAGAGCTTAATACTTCTAATACTAACCAGACAGACAGATTCAGAGTTTAGTACCTCTAATACTAACCACACAGACAGATACAGAGTTTAGTACCTCTAATACTAACCATACAGACAGGTACAGAGCGTAATACCACTAATACTAACCACACAGACATATACAGAGCTTAATACCTCTAATACTAACCACACAGACATATACAGAGCTTAATACCTCTAATACTAACCAGACAGACAGATACAGAGCGTAATACCACTTATACTAACCAGACAGACCGACAGATACAGAGCGTAATACCTCTTATACTAACCAGACAGATACAGAGCTTAATACCTCTAATACTAACCATACAGACAGACAGACAGATACAGAGCTTAATACCTCTAATACTAACCAGACAGACAGACAGATACAGAGTTTAATACCTCTAATACTAACCATACAGACAGATACAGAGCTTAATACCTCTAATACTAACCATACAGACAGATACAGAGCTTAATTCCTCTAATACTAACCATACAGACAGATACAGAGTTTAATACCTCTAATACTAACCATACAGACAGATACAGAGTTTAATACCTCTAATACTAACCATACAGACAGATACAGAGTTTAATACCTCTAATACTAACCAGACAGATACAGAGCTTAATACCTCTAATACTAACCAGACAGATAGAGCTTAATACCTCTAATACTAACCAGACAGACAGATACAGAGCTTAATACCTCTAATACTAACCAGACAGACAGACAGACAGATACAGAGCTTAATACCTCTAATACTAACCAGACAGACAGACAGACAGATACAGAGCTTAATACCTCTAATACTAACCAGACAGACAGACAGACAGAGTTTAATACCTCTAATACTAACCATACAGACAGATAGTTTAATACCTCTAATACTAACCAGATGTGGATATAACCCATAGTATCTGAATAATTTAATCCAACTATTAGATCACTTCAGAATAGGTGTTTTTAAATATGTATGTGTCCCTCCTGTTGTATCAGAGTTATTTCTGAGGCTTGTCAGTTTGGATAAGCCAGACCCCTGTCTTACTCCTGATCCACTCTGATGACTCCTCCTGTTTATAGGATTTAAGGAGACAACGGAATGCACTGTAGAATGGAGTAGGTTGATTAGTTAGACAGTTGTACTGAATGAGGTTTCTCCTCTGTATTAGTAGTAGTAAACGTAAAAATATATACAGTATATCACAAAAGTGAGTACACCCCTCACATTTTTGTAAATATGAGTATATCTTTTCATGTGACAACACTGAAGAAATGACACTTTGCTACAATGTAAAGTAGTGAGTGTACAGCTTGTATAACAGTGTAAATTTGCTGTCCCCTCAAAATAACTCAACACACAGCCATTAATGTCTAAACCGCTGGCAACAAAAGTGAGTACACCCCTAAGTGAAAATGTCCAAATTGGGCCCAAAGTGTCAATATTTTGTGTGGCCACCATCATTTTCCAGGACTGCCTTAACCCTCTTTGGCATGGAGTTCACCAGAGCTTCACAGGTTGCCACTGGAGTCCTCTTCCACTCCTCCATGACAACATCACGGAGCTGGTGGATGTTAGAGACCTTGCACTCCTCTAGCTTCCATTTGAGGATGCCCCACAGATGCTCAATAGGGTTTAGGTCTGGAGACATGCTTGGCCAGTCCATCACCTTTACCCTCAGCTTCTTTAGCAAGGCAGTGGTCGTCTTGGAGGTGTGTTTGGGGTCGTTATCATGTTGGAATGCTGCCCTGCGGCCCAGTCTCCGAAGGGAGGGGATCATGCTCTGCTTCAGTATGTCACAGTACATGTTGGCATTCATGGTTCCCTCAATGAACTGTAGCTCCCCAGTGCCGGCAGCACTCATGCAGCCCCAGACCATGACACTCCCACCACCATGCTTGACTGTAGGCAAGACACACTTGTCTATGTACTCCTCACCTGGTTGCCGCCACACACGCTTGACACCATCTGAACCAAATAAGTTTATCTTGGTCTCATCAGACCACAGGACATGGTTCCAGTAATCCATGTCCTTAGTCTGCTTGTCTTCAGCAAACTGTTTGCAGGCTTTCTTGTGCATCATCTTTAGAAGAGGCTTCCTTCTGGGACGACAGCCATGCAGACCAATTTGATGCAGTGTACGGCGTATGGTCTGAGCACTGACAGGCTGACCCCCCACCCCTTCAACCTCTGCAGCAATGCTGGCAGCACTCATACGTCTATTTCCCAAAGACAACCTCTGGATATGACGCTGAGCACGTGCACTCAACTTCTTTGGTCGACCATGGCGAGGCCTGTTCTGAGTGGAACCTGTCCAGTTAAACCGCTGTATGGTCTTGGCCACCGTGCTGCAGCTCAGTTTCAGGGTCTTGGCAATCTTCTTATAGCCCAGGCCATCTTTATGTAGAGCAACAATTCTTTTTTTCAGATCCTCAGAGAGTTCTTTGCCATGAGGTGCCATGTTGAACTTCCAGTGACCAGTCAGTATGAGGAAGTGTGAGAGCGATGACACCAAATTTAACACACCTGCTCCCCATTCACACCTGAGACCTTGTAACACTAACGAGTCACATGACACCGGGAAGGGAAAATGGCTAATTGGGCCCAATTTGGACATTTTCACTTAGGGGTGTACTCACTTTTGTTGCCAGCGGTTTAAACATTAATGGCTGTGTGTTGAGTTATTTTGAGGGGACAGCAAATTTACACTGTTATACAAGCTGTACACTCACTACTTTACATTGTAGCAAAGTGTCCTTTCTTCAGTGTTGTCACATGAAAAGATATACTCAAATATTTACAAAAATGTGAGGGGTGTACTCACTTTTGTGATATACTGTATATACATATAAATGCACAGAATTGGTAACTATTGGCATGTCTTTGTTTTTTTGTTTATGTTGATTTAGAGGTGGGGGTATTTTTGAAGTTCAGGTAGTCCCTACCTCTTTTGTTCAGTTTCATGCCTATTGAACAAGAGCCTGGTTTGTCTTCGTAATGATTGCTCTGAAGCTAACATCATGGTGTCCCATTTCCTCACCAACGCTGCCTGGTGCCAGTACATATGAGGAGGGGGCAGCCTACATCCAGTGCACTGCAGTACCCATAATGCACTATTNCGCCACGTTGCACCACAGACTGTCCAGGAGTTGGCGGATGCTTTAGTCCAGGTCTGGGAGGAGATCCCTCAGGAGACCATCCGCCACCTCATCAGGAGCATGCCCAGGCGTTGTAGGGAGGTCATTCAGGCACGTGGAGGCCACACACACTACTGAGCCTCATTTTGACTTGTTTTAAGGACATTACATCAAAGTTGGATCAGCCTGTAGTGTGGTTTTCCACTTTAATTTTGAGTGTGACTCCAAATCCAGACCTCCATGGGTTGATAAATTTGATATCCATTGATAATTTTTGTGTGATTTTGTTGTCAGCACATTCAACTATGTAAAGAAAAAAGTATTTAATAAGATTATTTCATTCATTCAGATCTATGATGTGTTATTTTAGTGTTCCCTTTATTTTTTTGAGCAGTGTATATAAATGCACAGAATTGGTAACTATTGGCATGTCTTTGTTTTTTTGTTTATGTTGATTTAGAGGTGGGGGTATTTTTGAAGTTCAGGTAGTCCCTACCTCTTTTGTTCAGTTTCATGCCTATTGAACAAGAGCCTGGTTTGTCTTCGTAATGATTGCTCTGAAGCTAACATCATGGTGTCCCATTTCCTCACCAACGCTGCCTGGTGCCAGTACATATGAGGAGGGGGCAGCCTACATCCAGTGCACTGCAGTACCCATAATGCACTATTATTATTACAGGTGCCAGTACATATGAGGGGGTAGCCTACATCCAGTGTACTACATTACCCATAATGCTCTTGTTCTGATATGTCTCCTCACCAACTCAAGTGCCAGTACATATGAGGAGGCTGCAGCCTATATCTAGTGTACTACAGTACCCATAATGCATTATTATTATTGTTATTATTACTAAAGGAGCCAGTACATATGAGGAGGCTGCAGACTATATCTAGTGTACTACAGTACCCATAATGCATTATTATTATTGTTATTATTACTACAGGAGCCAGTACATATGAGGAGGCAGCAGCCTATATCTAGTGTACTACAGTACCCATAATGCATTATTATTATTGTTGTTATTATTACTACAGGAGCCAGTACATATGAGGAGGCAGCAGCCTACATCCAGTGTCAGTTTGAGGACCTGAACAGGAGGAAGGGCACTAAAGAGATCTACACCCACTTCACCTGCGCCACCGACACCAAGAACGTCCAGTTTGTGTTCGACGCCATCACAGACGTTATCATCAAGATCAACCTCAAGGAGTGTGGACTCTACTGAGGTGACGGGGATCTTCAAGTCAGTGACCTTTGATCTTTGTAGTTACTGAATCTCTCTCTCTCTCTCTCTCTCTCTCTCTCTCTCTCTTCTCTCTTCTCTCTCTCTCTATATATCCTAGACCTGGTATTGGTTAAAGGTGCAGATCCTAGACCTGGTATTCAAATTAAGCAAAATCTTAACTTTATTTGTCACATGCGCCGAATACAACAAGTGTAGACCTTACCGTGAAATGCTTACTTTACAAGCCCTTAACCAACAGTGCAGTTGAAAAAGAGTTCAGAAAATATTTACCAAATAATCTAAAGTAAAAAATAATAAAAAGTAACACAATAACATAACAATAACGAGGCTATATACAGTACAGGGGTTACCGGTACTGAATCAGTGTGCGGGGGTACAGGTTAATTGAGGTTAAAGGTGCTGGTCCTAGACCTGGTATTGGTTAATTAAAGGTGCAGGTCCTAGACCTGGTATTGGTTGAAGGTGCAAGTCCTAGACCTGGTATTGGTTAAAGGTGCAGGTCCTAGACCTGGTATTGGTTGAAGGGGCACAGCTGGGATGCAGTCAGAGGTACGAGGCTTTGGCAGAGTTTTAGAATGTTTTTTTTATAATGGTTAACTTTTATCCTGTCCTCTCTCTTCATCCTTTGTAGGTGTCTGGTGAGCCTCATGGGAGGGGATGATGATGATGATGACGATGATGACTTGGGATGTTTGTATTAGATGATGTAGAAGAAGATGGAGACCTGATGAATGCTGCATTTTAGGATTTTGGTTCCATTTATTATTATTTTTACCACATTTATTTTTCTCTGAGAGGATTTTCCTCTGTGTTCAACACTCTGAAACACCGAGTAGCAGGACAGAACTGAACTGTGGATAAAAACGCTCACTGTGACTTCTATGGGAGCTGACAAGTCTGACTACATAGCACTTCTGTTTGTAGTTCCAGATAATGTATATGGAGTGAAGTGAATGTTTTTTTATGACATTTAGTTGGTGATTAACCAACAAATCACACAGATAAAAAAAATGATCCTTGGCTGGTTCCCAAATGGCAACCTAATTCCTTATGTAGTGCACTATTTTTGACCATCCCTTCTCTCCATTACAGTGCTCACATCAATAGATTGACACACCTACTGGTATATATGAAAAAGAAAGGACCAAATCACCAAGCTAAATATCTCTCATCGCAATATTTCACGATTATTATTTAATTTTTTTTCACCATCATCTGTTTCATTCGTTCACTAAGTCATATGCCTCATTTAGTTTCTCATTAAAAAAAAATGTCTTTTATAGCATGTTATTTGTATAAAGTAGTTGAAATTAGTTTCTTTTTCATTTGGGATTTCTTTAGAATATCAGATAGAAATAAATGCAATCTATGAGTGGTTAATGCTCTGAAGTTCACGCATGGATCAGGAATTCATGTGATAGAGTAGGTGCATGTCAATTCTAACGATTCACGTTTTCAGATTTTAATCAGCCATCTTTTCATGAATTCAATAGTCTTGTGTAGACTTCAACATGAAGTTTCACCTAGGATTCTTAAAAAAAAAATGGACCACTTTGTATTGAACAATATTTCTATATTTAGGACTCTTGTTCACTACCGCACATTATTGTACATTTATGCATCATTGAATATTGATTATTGTCAAGTGAGATTAATAATTGTATCACCACTTGATAAAACAATAATTATTGATTATCTGCATGAAAGAGAATTTTGGAATTCACAGCTTGATATTTTATCGCCTTTTATAATTAATTCAGATATTTTTTCATTCAAAGTGATTTTTTTTTTTATCCTGTGGATTTCAGTTAAAGCATGAACTGACCGAGGAACTAGATCAAGTGTCTTGTTACAGAGGGGGAAGCTACCTCCGACCTCACTTACAGAATGGAGTTTTTCTTATCCCATCTTGTTCTAATGGCAACTCTGCCTCCGAGGGCAGAAACAAATGTGATTTGGTAAAGTTTAGGCAAGAATTGAGACACTAAGTATGTAATTCCATGTGATAAAGGGTTATGGGTTGGGTTAAGTAAGAAATATGATTGGCTCGGAACCAAGGAGAACTCCACTGAGCGTTAATTCTGTCCAGAAAACGGTTGCCAAATAGACACTAACTACTGTATCTGGGTTAGACTGTCACCACTTCCCAAACAATACCATACATTCCAGGGTCATATTCACCATTAGGCCCCCAAACAGAAGAAAATACACTGAAACGGAGGGAATACGTGGAATTGTCCAATAAGACTTTAATAACTTTTTGCTACATTTTGAAACGGTGTGCACTAATGAATACGACCCTGGAGACTGATCAGATGTGTCTAGTGACGTTATATTTCTGGTTCAGTTTGACTTTGTACAGATGTGTTGTTGATCTTAACACCATTAAATGATGGCACTAAAGCTCTCTGCTCATCTCCATATTTGTCTTTTGTATTTCACAATCCAGCCAATGGCAAAGCAGTGCTTGAAGTGGGCCGGTGCTATAATACCAGAACCATTTTCTACTACTTGAGTACTGACACCTCATAGAATATTTGCTCTAAAATATTATGAGTACCGGGACCTTTTCATTCCACTTCAACCACTGTGCCCATATGTTCATGTTCCCTACTATGTAATAATAGTATTGTGTAACCTTCAACGATCAGAAACTGAACAGGGAAGTCTATGCATCTTTATTTCATGTGTCTACACTTCACACACAAAAAACAAACAGATCCCTTCTTTCTCACAGTACTTCAGATGTCTTTCTTAAAATAAAGATTGGTCTATTATTTACAAAGTGTAAGCTTATTATTCTATTAAATAGATTAAAATTGAATTTAGAAATGTTGAAATTTCAGCTGTTTACTTTTTAAAGTTAAAATGGAGACCACAGGAGACTACTGAAGGTAAGACAAAAACACTAGCTTCAGGGATTTAAAGGTACATTCCACAATTTAAGTGCTGTCCAAATGCCTCACGCAAAGAGCATATGGCCTGCTGCTGCCTTGTGTAATTAGACTTTTTTTTAATAATTTTTTTACAAATGTGTTGATACTCTGTTTCAATCCAATGGCCTTGATGTTAAGGCATTGATGATGTTGATGTAGAGGAAGCGTCCGAGGAACCAGGGCTCGGAGGTGGTGACGGGGACAGCAGATCAACAGTTGTCCACCAATTGTCCTCCACCTCTGGCACAGTGGCCATATAAAACCAAGGAGTTGGCTGATGAATGGAAGGATGTTCTGGAGAAGGGAAGAAAATAGGAATTCAACTGAATATTTTCTTTTTTTACATGTATACATAATCTTTTTGAGAATCTGTTGTGCCTGTGTGAATGCTACTTATGTCATAGATCATGCCTGCAAATTCAGCTTGTTTTGGTCACACAAATTGGAACAAAAGCCTACACTCTCGCTCCAAGACTACAGTTCCAATGCCCACCCCTGCTCTAATGTGTATTGACCACATTTATTTAGAGAAAAGTATAGCTTAATTAGGTCTGTGTAATGGCCCTTTGGAGACTAATAGTGTTGGGATAGTGTTGAGGCGACGTGTGAGAGAGGGACAGGGAGAGTGGACGGATAGTGTCGAGGGAGGGACAGGGATAGTATTGAGTCAATGTTAGCTTCATGACTCATCCATCCATCCTCACCTTCAGCCGTCCCAAACGGTCTGAACCATAGAAACAAAATGTACTAGAAGGGACAAAGAGCCTCAGACCAAGGCAATATTAATGGTATGTCAAGACAATACAGTATGTCATTGTGTTGTTTTTAAGTGAATTGCCAATAGTTTGGCCACAGCTGGCCCTTATTACAGTGTGTCAGTGAGGCGACAGGACTGATGTCGGTTCTCAGACAGATCTCCTGATAGGCACTGAGGTGTGTATGTGTGTGCATCAGGCAGTAATATAGACAGTCATACCTTCAATCAGAAGCTGCCTCAGAATAGCCCGGCGTCTTTTAGGTTGGTTTTGATGACGTCTGTGATGGTGTCGAAGGCCTGGTTCACGTCCTGTGTGTCTACAGCGCAGGTGACGTGGGTATAGATGGGTTTCTCTGCCTGCCTCAAGTTCAGAGACTCAAACTGCATCTTCACGTGGTTGCTGGCGTCTTCATATGTATTTGGCCCTAGAGGGAGATAAGAGTATAAGGGTTGAAAAACTGACAGAGTAGTTGCTGTCCTCTTTGTATGGGTCTGGCCCTACAGAGGGAATACAAGGGGGTTTATAATTCATTCAGATACTTTTTCATTCAAAGTGATTTTTTAATCCTGTGGATTTCAGTTAAAGAATGAACTGACCAAGGAACTAGATCAAGTGTGTAACAAAATGTCTTGTTACAGAGGGGGAAGCTACGCTCAGAACCCACTTGCAGAATGGAGTTTTCCTTATCCCATCTTGTTCTAATGGCAACTCTGCCTCGAGGGCAGAAATAAATGTGATTGGTTAAGTTTAGGCAAGAAATGAGACACTAAGTATGTAATTCCACGTGGTAAAGGGATATGGGTTGGGTTATGTTTAAGTAAGAAATATGATTGGTTCGGAACCAAGGAGAACTATCTAGCTATCTTCTGTATACCACCCCTACCTTGTCACAACACAACTGATTGGCTCAAACACATAAGGAAATAAATTCCACAAGTTAACATTTAACAAGGTGCTCCTGTTAATTGAAATGCATTCCAGGTGACTACCTCATGAAGCAGGTTGAGAGAATGCCAAGAGTGTGCAAAGCTGTCATCAAAGCAAAGGGTGGCTACTTTGAAGAATCTCAAATATATTTGTTTAACACTTTTTTTGGTTACTACAGGACTCCATGTGTATTATTTAATAGTTTTGATGTCGTCACTATTATTCTACAACATAGAAAATATTAAAAAATAAAGAAAAATTAGGTGTGTCCAAACTTTTCTTATTGTTTCTGTTTCTCGTGTGTTTTTGTTCTACTTGACTTTTTTATCAATGGTTTTTATAGTACTACTGATATTGATATTGAAAAAGCAGGCAAGAAAGGCATTTCGCTGTACTTGTGCACGTGACAATAACTTGAAACTAATCAGTGAGAGATTTACAATGTATTCATTCATTCATCGCATGGTAAATAAACTCCAAACGAAAGGCCAAAAGCTCAGGGAAAACAACGTTTTGCCATTTGGGACTCAGAGTAGGACTCACCATCGTAGTCAGGGAAGCAGACATTGAGGTGGACATGCTTGATTTTCTCTTGGAAGACGTCCTTCTTGTTGAGGAAAAGCACGTGGGTGGTGTCCTCGAAGAACCTGTGGTTGCAGATACTGTTGAATAGGTGGAGAGACTCGTGCATGCGGTTCTGAAAAGAGGAGAGGAGGGTATAGGGTATCACGTGGGTAGAGGGTATCACGTGGTTAGGAACCCTCTACCCACGTGATGATCATGATGATGTATCATCATCATGATCATCGTTGGGCAACAAAACCGTCAACAACCACAGCTAGCTGCAGTCACTAGCCAGGATTGGTTGATTCATATCAGCATCTCCTGTGGTGTGGTTGATTCATATCAGCATTTCCTGTGGTGTGGTTGATTCATATCAGCATCTCCTGTGGTGTGGTTGATTCATCTCCCTGTCAACTGTCCCCAGTGAGGTAGAGTCTCCTGTAGTTTAACTTTGAAGTGCGTGTGTGTGTGTGTGTGTGTGTGTGTGCGTGTGTGCGTGCGTGCGCGTGTGCGAGCGTGCGTGTGTGTGTGTATAACCACTCACCATTTCCTCGTCCTCCAGCAGCACCAGGTCATATGCGCTGAGGGAACTACAGAACAGGACGCAATGGACGCCCTGGAAACAGTGGATCCACTTCTTCCTCTCTTCTCTTCTGCCACTCATATCAAACATCCTGTCCGTCAGAGAGACACAACAATCAATCAATTTACCAATCAATCAAATTATAAAGCCCTTTTTTTTTTTTTACAGGAGAGGAGCGTTCAGCACTTATAGCACTTAATCACCATGAACATGCGTTAGGAAAATATCACAGCTCCTCCAGTGTGTACTTAGTTGGTGTATATGGTGAGAGCGTGGCACTAGGCCAAGGTTGGTGGTTCAATTCCTGCAGCGATCACATACAAATACAAAAAAAGACTTCACGCTCTGTAAGTTGCTACAGCAATGAGCTGGTGTAATGGAGGTGATTTGAAATCACACTCTCATTAAGACGTAGCCCTGACTGGCTGCGTTTACACAGGCAGCCCAATTCTGATCTTTTGCCCAGTTATTGGCAATGGCAAAAGGGCTGATGTGATTGGTCAAAAGACCAATTAGTGAGAAAAAAAATATCAGAATTGGGCTGTCTGTGTAAACATAGCTGTAGACTTATAAGCCCAAATGCCTGCTCTCAGATCACAAGGATTTTCTTTAATGGTTAAGACGTTGGGTTGTTGTGCAAGAGGTCTGTGGTTCAATCGCACCAGTTACACTACCTTACCTGAATTTGACCTCTTTGCAGGTGTACTATAATGTACTGTGACGAGGCAGTAGTTAGGTAGTTAGCTACTGTAGAATCACCTGAATTGGATGTCTTTGTAGGTGTACTATAATGTACTGTGACGAGGCAGTAGTTAGGTAGTTAGCTACTGTAGCATCACCTGAATTGGATGTCTTTGCAGATGAACCTCTCCTCGTTAACCCCGCCGGTCTTGGTCCTGCACCGTAGGATGTCTTGGTCATTGGGGGTCAAGTCAGCCACGGTGATGCGGTCAAGGTCACTGAGGAAGCTGTCGGAGAATGGCACAATCAATCAATCAAGGATCGGATCACTAAGGTAGCTGAAAATGGCAGAGCTGTTTGTATTCATCAAGCATCTCAAAGTAGAAGTGCTGATCTAGGATCAGTTTTATATATCATAATGAATAAGATTACATGGACAAGGGGAACCTGATCCTAGATCAGCATCCTACTCTGAGACGCTTCATTGATACAGGCTCTGATCCTAGATCAGCACTCTGAAACGCTAGTGAATACGGGTCCTGACTAATAACGGCAGATAGATTAACTCACTAGTGAGCGGAGTCAAGGAGATGGTAGCCTTCAGCTGCTGACTCGAAGCACTCCTGGATGCCAGGGTCCAGCCACAGCTTCTTGATGCACTCAGCCAGCTCAGGAGGCATGGTGCCCTCTTCAGTAGAGTTGGAAAGGTTCTCCAGCTTCTTGCCCTCATCCTGGCCACACAGAGAACAACACGTCAGTATAGTTTAGTATAACTGGTCCATACAGTGTAATATAATATACTGTAGTATGGTATATTATATTATAGTATAGTTCTACACACACACACACAAACACACACACACACACACAGCCTGCAGTACCCACCTCTGCGGCTGGTGATCCGTACTTGATCCCCAGGATGCTCATGCCTCTGACGATGGACAGAGCTGACTGCAGGATGTTACCAAAGATCACCTCTCTGTACTTCACCTTCTCCTCCTTATTAAAACCACCCAGGTGGAGGATTCTGTGGAGGGGAGAAGAGGAAGAAGAAGAAGAAGAAAAAGAACGGGTTAGTGTTGCTCACTTATCCAAACTGCTACCTAGTGGTATATTTGTGACACTGCGACTCACTTCTCTCAGCTGCCCCTAGTGGTGTATTTGTGACACTGCGACTCGCTTCTCTCAGCTGCCTCTAGTGGTATATTTGTGACACTGCGACTCGCTTCTCTCAGCTGCCTCTAGTGGTATATTTGTGACACTGCGACTCACTTCTCTCAACTGCCACACATTCAGTGAGAGGCTTCAGTTTTAAATTAACTCACTTCATTTGTTTTACGATGGTGCTTTTCCCCGACTCCTCAGCACCTGAAAGAAAACAAAATTACACCATTTATTGACAGTTAAATGTCATCCATTTAACTTTTCGTTACATGGCTTTCATCAGTGACACAGACAGATAATGTAGTGTATTAGAAGAACAGTATGTCCTGCTGGTGGTAAAATGGCAAAACAAAAGCCTTGTCATTACATATCTAATGACCTTTATCAGTCACATAATATGTAACATAATTACAGTTAAGTAGAAGTCCCTCAGGCCAAGAATACCCTTGGACCTTGTGGCCAGAGAAACACATGTTACTTCCCAAACGGCACCCTATTCTCTATACAGTGCACTACTGAAACATAACAAACACCACTTACTATTGTGACCCAGTTATATTATGAGGAAGAGTGACAATAGAGCAAGAGGACAGTCTGAGGAGATCACTGACATCTCTGGGCCTCAGTGGGCCTCACTGTGGCTCAATGGGACTCACTGAGTCTCAGACACTTCAGGACAAAGGCCTTGAAGTCACTTAAAATCTTTATTCAAAACAAGTATTCAAAGCCTGTACCTTTAAAACCAAAATACTATGGCACCGACCCCAACCTGTAACCTGGGCCGGTGCAGTACGGCTCAAATAGCACCCTATTCCCTATATAATGCAGTACAGCTCAAATGGCACCCTATTCCCAATATAGTGCAGTACGGCTCAAATAGCACCCTATTCCCTATATAGTGCAGTACGGCTCAAATAGCACCCTATTCCCTATATAGTGCAGTACGGCTCAAATAGCACCCTATTCCCTATATAGTGCAGTACGGCTCAAATAGCCCCCTATTCCCTATATAGTGCAGTACGGCTCAAATACCACCCTATTCCCTATATAGTGCAGTACAGCTCAAATGGCACCCTATTCCCAATATAGTGCACTACTTTTGATCAGGGTCTAATAGGGTGCCATTTGGGACGCACAGGATCTCTCAGGCAGATCAGGACAAAGGCCTTGGTGTCAATTATTTAATACTTTATTTAAAACCTTTAAACACCATACTACTACTGGTACTCAGAGAAGACCATAATGGAAAGAGAGGACCATAATGGAAAGAGAGGACCATAATGGAAAGAGAGGACCATAGTGGAAAGAGGCTACTCAGCGAGGACCATAATGGAAAGAGAGAACCATAATGGAAAGAGGCTACTCAGAGAGGACCATCCTGGAAAGAGAGGACCATAATGGAAAGAGAGGACCATAGTGGAAAGAGGCTACTCAGCGAGGACCATCCTGGAAAGAGAGGACCATAATGGAAAGAGAGGACCATAATGGAAAGAGGCTACTCAGAGAGGACCACCCTGTAACCAGACCAGGCCAGTCAGTATATAATGTCATCCTGTAACCAGGTAGGTCCAATCAGTATATAATGTCATCCTGTAACCAGGCCAGTCCGTATATAATGTCATCCTGTAACCAGGCCAGTCAGTATATAATGTCATCCTGTAACCAGGCCAGTCAGTATATAATGTCATCCTGTAACCAGGCCAGTCAGTATATAAGTCTCAGCTCGTTTTATCTCTAGCCTGGTTCCGAATCTGTTTGTGCTGTCTTGCCAACTCCTATGGTGGCATGTTAATTTACATAGATAGGAGTTCGCTATACAGCTGGCTATACAACTCAAACAATCTGGGGCCAGGCTATCTCAGCTTAGTTTAGTAGTTAAATGGGTAATTGTAGTAAAGTTGATTAGATTATTCAACAACACAGCATTTATAAAGACCATAGACAGACACCATCCGATAGATGCCTCTTATGGAGAAGTGTTCTCCATTTAATCGACTCTAATTGGTTGAGCCCTGCGCCACTCATAGCCACAGACAGCACCCATTGGCTCAGTGCCCTTCCACATTAAGGTTGGCCCGCCCTCCTCTTCACGTGCCCCCTTGCTGAGTGTTATGGATGGGCTTCATGTCTCCTGTGTCTTAACACAGCAAGCATTATGTAACCTGGTCCTGTGTCTTATCACAGCAAGCATTATGCAACCTGGTCCTGTGTCTTATCACAGCAAGCATTATGTAACCTGGTCCTGTGTCTTATCACAGCAAGCATTATGCAACCAGGTCCTGTGTCTTAACACAGCAAGCATTATGTAACCTGGTCCTGTGTCTTAACACAGCAAGCATTATGTAACCTTGTCCTGTGTCTTATCACATCACGCATTATGTAACCTGGTCCTGTGTCTTAACACAGCAAGCATTATGTAACCTGGTCCTGTGTCTTAACACAGCAAGCATTATGTAACCTGGTCCTGTGTCTTAACACATCAAGCATTATGTAACCTGGTCCTGTGTCTTATCACAGCAAGCATTATGTAACCTGGTCCTGTGTCTTAACACAGCAAGCATTATGTAACCTGGTCCTGTGTCTTAACACAGCAAGCATTATGTAACCAGGTCCTGTGTCTTAACACAGCAAGCATTATGTAACCTGGTCCTGTGTCTTAACACAGCAAGCATTATGTAACCTGGTCCTGTGTCTTATCACAGCAAGCATTATGCAACCTGGAAACACGTCATCTTACCACTTTGTATCAAAACAAGAGCAGAAGTAACACCATCCCCATCCTGTGTTAACAGAGGGATAACACAGGATTCGAACCCCGGTCAGTCGGTCACACTATCACTGTCTGCCTAAGAACACAACACTATTTATACGGTACCACAAGTAGGAGTGAGAACACTGTGTGAGACACGACACACCTTTCTAGCACGGTTCCAGTGGAAGTGGAACCAGGCCAAATCAGAGGTACAGCTCAGCTTGACTCAGTAGTGTGAAAAGGGTACAAGTTGCTAAAATAGTTTGTGGAGACCTCAGCGTTAGCTATTAGGCCTGGTTAGGCTTATGGAAATAGATCTGTGTTTTCCAGTATCTGGATATATACTGAGACCTGTTTTGGGGATTTGATCATTAGCATTGACTGAGACTTTGAGTGGCTACATGCAAAGAGTCCAAGGGGATTACCCTTTCACACTTCTAAGCCTCAGCCCAACTAAATCCTGCTGAGCCCAGAACCCTTCTGAACCCACACATCATGGGTTCTGGAAGAGTGTTGTGCTGTAAAAAGGACTATGTAAAAAGGATACTTTAAGTCTGAGCCAGCACAGTACAGTTTGAATTGGGTCGGAACGGTAGTGTGAAAGGGTGAATGCTGTCAGAGGAGAGAATGGGTACACATTTCTTGACTGGATCTGGAGTCTGAGCTAAACCAGTCAGTGTAATCGGCTTGGCACCTCATCAGCAGGGTTCCATGATTCACTTGGACCTTTAGTAGTGATTATTTAACCACCTCACTGTGTCCTGCCTTTCCCCTGGACTGGACTCACTGGGAGGGAGCAATGGACATCAGGGAGCAATGGAACTAAGGGAGCAATGGACATCAGGGAGCAATGGAACTCAGGGAGCAATGGAACTCAGGGAGCAGTGGAACTCAGGGAGCAATGGACCTCATGGAGCAATGGACCTCATGGAGCAATGGAACTCAGGGAGCAATGGAACTCAGGGAGCAATGGACCTCAGGGAGCAATAGACCTCAGGGAGCAATGGACCTCAGGGAGCAATGGAACTCAATGTACCTCAAGGTCTGAATCTGTACTTTAACAAACAACAAAAATCTCTTCCTTCTTTTTTATGTTCAGTCACATATAGCTGAAACATTCAGAGAGAAATAATATTATGCCTTGATCTGTGTGTGTTGGTTCTTAACTGTCAATGTTCAGACAAAGTGCATATTCAATTCACAGACAGAATCAGTACTCAGGGCCCGTTTCAATCAGATCCGTTTCTGCCGACATCCGCATAGCGGTCGTTTTGATGGTGTCGGAGGTGGAACTGAGCTGTCAAATCCACAAGCAGCTCCGTTGTGGTAATAATGAGGATTTGTTTACATAGCAGGTTAGGATAATTCATGTGGCATAATTAATGTGGCAGGTTAGGTGACTTAGCGTGGCAGGTTAGAAGAACTAATGCAGCAGGTTAGGTGACTTAGCGTGGCAGGTTAGAAGAACTAATGCAGCAGGTTAGGTGACTTAGCGTGGCAGGTTAGAAGAACTAATGCAGCAGGTTAGGTGACTTAGCGTGGCAGGTTAGAAGAACTAATGCAGCAGGTTAGGTGACTTAGCGTGGCAGGTTAGAAGAACTAATGCAGCAGGTTAGGTGACTTAGCGTGGCAGGTTAGAAGAACTAATGCAGCAGGTTAGGTGACTTAGCGTGGCAGGTTAGAAGAACTAATGCAGCAGGTTAGGTGACTTAGCGTGGCAGGTTAGAAGAACTAATGCAGCAGGTTAGGTGACTTAGCGT